>SRLM01000085.1:1703128-1847400 GCA_015708895.1 Populus ilicifolia | reverse complement strand
GATCTTACAGCCAAGACTATCAAATTGTCCTATAGACAAAAGATTCTTCTTTAAGTCTTTCACGTGTCGTACTTCTGAAATAGTACGAATTAAGCCATCATACATCTTCAATTTGATGGTGCCAATGCCGATAATTTCTAAAGCATGATTATCACCCATGAACACTTTGCCTCCAGAGATAGGTTTATATGTATGGAACCAATCTCGATTAGGAGTCATATGCCATGTTGCTCCTGAATCCATTAGCCAGACCTCAGTGAGCTCTTCTTTATCTGTAGAGATTGTTGCTGCTTCACTATATAAAATCTCTCCATCTTCTGAGGTGCTCGCAACACATCCTTGAGATTTTGATGACTCTGCAGCATTCTCTATACCCTTTTTAAACCAACAATCCTTTTTGAAGTGCCTCTTTTTGCCACAATTGTAGCATTTCACAGCCTTCTTACTTCTTGATTTGGACCTCCCTTGCCTTTGACTCCCACTAGAACCACGCTCTATTGATCTTCCCCTTGACACCAATAATGCCTCTGCTTGGTTTGAACTGTTTCTGTCTCCTTTGTTTTTGCGCCTATTTTCTTCTTCCAAGATAGCAGCTGCAACATCATCGAAGACTAGATAATCTGAGAGGATATTATTTGTCAAGTTGATAATGAGTTGATCATACGAATCAGGAAGACTTTGAAGTAAAAGCTCTGCACGTTCATTTTCCTCTATTTGCTGACCCAATGTAGTGAGTTGTGAAAATAGAGTTCTTATTGTGTTGATGTGGTCAGTCACCGACGTGGTTTCTGCCATTCGAAGGGTATAAAGTCTCCGCTTTAAGAAAATCTTATTGTGCAAAGACTTGGACTCGTATAGCTTTGTTAGAGTCTCTCATATCTCCTTAGCTGTTTTCTTCTCCGCCACATTTGATAATACTTCATCGGCTAATGCTAAATGTATATTAGCAATAGCATTGCCATCCATCTCATTCCATTTTGTATCATCAGTGATCTCTGCGGGTCGATCTCCAATTGCTGCCAAGCAATTGTCTTTCCTTAATATTGCCTTGATTCTCATTTTCCACAGTGAGAAATTGCTCCCATTAAACCTCTCAATCTCGTACTTTGCTGCCATTATATTCACCAAGATTTATTCAACTATCACCGTTTCACAGTTCTGCAACGTATATAGAAATAGTATCGTGTGAATAATACTTCACTAAGTAAGTTCCCAGGAAAGATTGGAGGGGTCACAAACGGTCCCGCTTAAAACCCAATCTCCTTAGACAGAACTTCCTAGACTGTATTTAATCACCGCACTGACTTTCTATATACGCCAACAGTAATGTATGTGAACAGTATCGTATAGATGAATAGTAACCGTATACACAAATAACTTTTGTGTATTAACAACACCAACCAGGATGCTCTGATACCACTGTTAGGATGCTGACATGCATACTGGACAAGACAAAAGGTAAGGGACAAGATAAAATGAGAAGCGACACACAAGAATTTACGTGGTTCACCCAATTTGGCTACTTTCACGGGTAAGTATAGAAGGATTTTACTAAGTAATGTGGGAATACAACTTCTCTCTATTAATAGGAGAATAACAAAATCTCTCTATTATTAGAAGAAAACACCTCACTTACTATCTCACAAATACCTCACAATTTTGTGGGATTACTCTCTCCTCACCCTCTCTTCCTCTCTTCTTGTGATATATCTAATGCTTGGATGCATTGCCTATTTATAGGCAAGTATCCATGCAAAAGACAAGGAGTTAGGCAAATAACATCAATTTGGTGCATACAATTTTTGACTAAGGTGTAAAAGGATGACTACACCTTCTCCCACCATTTTTGACTAAGGATGGCTACACCGTCTCCCACCATTTTTGACTAAAGTGGTTTGGCTTCACAATTAACCTCCTGGATTAGTAGTCGACGGAGCAGGAGATGAAACATTAACGAGATTAAAAGAACACAGAGGGATAAAGAAAGGGAGGGCTACCTGAGCTGGACTGAGAGAGACAGCATCGATGAAAAGAGCTCTCAAGCAGACAATGGAGCTTGCTGGTGTCATCAGTATGAAAATGCTACTAACGTGAAGAAAAGTTTTAAGAAGTGACAAGAACAAACGCCTTGCCTTGTTGATTTTTGCAAGCTAAGCTAAGCTATATAAGCCATTTGTTAGTTAATAATCATACTTCTTATGCTAATAATTATATAATAAGATGCGACATCTCATTCTGTCTCTCTCAGCCCCTCTGAAAACCCTTGCTTTTAACGCTTTTTAATCCTCAGAATTCCCTCCTTAACTTTGTCGTCATCTTGCCCCGCTTCCAAGTTCCAACCCGCTAGCTGGCCTTGCTTTCTCAGTTCTATGTCGTGCTTAGGGGACCATTAGATATTAACTAGATTGGTTTTGGACATGCCTAAACTCAGCTGTTATGTTTCAAGACTATGAAACAAGGTCGATTGCCTGAAATCCTCAGCAAAATTTATTTTTCCATTGAAGTTATTTCCAATTGGGCATTGGGTCCCTTCGAAGCCAAACCTAGTTGACTAGTTGTGATCCAAAAAGAAACAGAAAGCAATGATAGTCAGCTGCAAATGGAAATGGAGAGGTATAGAGTCGCATGTCTGATTGCTATAGTTCTCTAATCATATATAACTTCAACATAACTTGAATACGACTTAACTGCATGCTCAAATTTGTGTAAACGGGTATTTTAATTAGACAGGAGTAACTACAGCATTCAAATTGGTGAGTGCACCATACTTCTTTAGCCGACGAAATTGAGCTTGTCTGGTATTTTGGTCTACAGTGTTTTATAAAATTATTTTTTTGTTTAGAAATATATTAAAATATTTTTGTAAATTGTATTCTACATAAAAAAAATACAGAAAGGGTGGAAAAATTACTTGTGTCCTTCAGCCCAAGTATTTGCGTGGAAAGGAAAAAAAAAAAACTCGTTTCCCGTGTCCCAAATAGAGTTACATCAAAGGAATTAATGGTTAATGTCATAAGTAGAAGAGAAGCGCTTAAGCCAGTGGTCTGAGGTTCCCGTCTAACACCTGATAGAGCCTCGAAAGATTAGTCCTGAAATAACTTGGAGAACCCAAAAACGAATTAATGGTTAATGAATAAAGACACCTTGGAAAACCTAAGAACACCACGACCAAAGCTTTGGTTAATTGGTTGTTCATCATGGCACTGTAAGTTTGGTTTACTAGACAATAAAATTGTACCCCTCACCACGAGAAGTTGCTAGAATTGAAGGGGGACCGCCAGGGGAAGGGGGCGGCGACTGCACGCAAAAATATAGTTTGATTAGCTGCACTTATTTTTGTATTCCACGGGTGACTTTTACTGCAGATAGCGACTCCTATGTGTAGCAAATGTGTGTGTGTGTGTGTGTATTAAAACTAATACACTATTCACTATTGGGAAACAGTCTGAGAGCTAAATCACCATTAAAATTCATCTGAAGATGAAGATGAGCATGATGTATCAAAAACTCCGTTTGTTTAGCTATGGCTGTACAGAGAAATGATGATAATAGAACTCTGGAAGGCATGTGACTTAAAATATACTCCATGCTACAATTAATTTGAAAGTAATACAACCACTCAAGTGATGTTTGTTTAATTTGGTAACCTCCTTTGAAAGTGATAATATAATTGGAAGTATGATTTTGTCTGGATTCGTTACTTTCCAGCTCCCATCCACTGCAACCACACATCTACTTTTTATTAAAGAAGAAATAAAAAGAAAATACGTGACAATGGGGAAAGTCATTTGTGCATGCATTAAAAAAATGTGCCTTGTATTCTTATTTGAACGAAAGATTCAGAAAACGAAAAGAAACACTGGGTACAAGATATGATTTCAGCATTTTGGAGAATTTACACAGCCTCCCTTTTCAACCATTACAATTTAGACCCATGATGGGTGACCTAAAGGTTTTCCCAAGTACTTCCCTTCAGTACTTTTCTATCTTCAATTGGACCACACGCAGGAATGAAAACATATCTTGAAGTAATTTATTTCAGTAGCTTATTAAATAAACAGCTTAGCATGTGCCTCTAAGATGTTAAAGATGCACTACTTGAATGCCTAGATGATTTTGTATTATCAAAAGTTTCATGGATGACACAATTATATTCTCTCAGGGATTTGCATCCCAGGTAAAGAGGATAAGGTCCAAAACTCAGTTAAATCCATGAGAAAAGAAACCATAATGGTGAAGAAAAGGAGAAGATGTGGTATAATTATTTTCCAATTGGAGAGATGAAGCATTCATGAGAATTCCAGATGTGTACTTCAATGATAGAGATAATTCATTGGTGCTAGAAATTAAGAAATGTGAAAGGGGCACACAAACTACCTTGAAAGAGAAGAAACAATAGTCAGGGAGGTTGGTGAAGGAGATTATTGCAGTCACTTTTAGCATGCCTGTGCTTTTATTTTTCATGTTGGTGATTTCAGTGTATGTGACCATTTAAGGTCACCTTACAGCATGCATTAGTTAAGATTTGCTAGGCTACAGCTTACCAGCTTGAATGATGTCTGGGCACTAAATGAGAGCAAACTAATGCCTGCTAGAAGGTTTCGGTTTCAGGAGTCACATAAATGAGTTTTAACTACGCAAGACGAGTGCCATTTCCGGAATTGTTAAGTATAGCATCCTTTTGTACCAAAAAGCCAAAAACAAGCATTAGACAAGTAATTTTGCAACGATGCGATATACAAGTCTGCCTTTAAGATTTCATCATTCAAGCAAACAAACTAAGGACAGCTTATGATGGTGACTACCTGATATAAGACTTCAGAAAACAACCTCATCTTTGAAATAGCTCCGTATTTCAAAACTACCATGTCTGATGTAAGGACTTGTTTTAGGCTGGTGATAAAACGGTTAAGCAGGCGAAGGCGGTGATTTGAACCTGCCTTGCTTCGGGCGATCCAGCAGTGTTGGTCCTGGAATGTAAGGTACGAGAGGAGTGCCATGCTCGATTGGTCTGGATACTATGGTGGCAGTAGATTTCGGAGTTGAATCAATATTGCTATGGCCCTCCATATTTATGTTGTCCTTCTGAATCTCTTTACTAGAAATGCGCTGACTATAGCATCCCTCCTGGAAATAGAGAAATGAAAATAAATAACCAGAGAATCCATTAATCTGACCTTTAGCACAGTCTAATATATTTAAAGAAACTGGATTCCGCAGCCTCCATGCAACACCACAAACTAATGCTTTCTTGACAGCTTCACAAATTCATCTGTAGAGTAAATTTAAGGTTGAGTCGGGAATTTAAAGAATGAAGCATACCTTTGGTTCTTTGAATGATGTTGTAGCTGTTGTGCTATCTTCAGTTTTGGGGAAATTCAAATCTGGGTTTAATTCGATATAACAGAAATTATCAGAAAAGAGACAGTATTAAACTTCAATTAAGAATTTGAAATTTTTTGTTTGTCACAGGTCATGATACAAAAGTCCGATGAGCTCGAAAAAATCAATTTCACATGACATCTTCCTTAATATGGAAAGGTAGGACCACTGACCACTGTATTAACTTGGTGCAGAGCTCTTCCAGCTATGCAACTAGGTTATGCAGAACCATGACCTGACATGTTCATTTAAGTTAAGACCCGTGTAAAGTTCAACCTGAGATCCAGGTAAATAATTGCAGTAAAAGTACATGAAAATAGACATGCTTTGATAAGAATTTGTGAAATGAAACACGAGACTGGCAAGCACAAATTTAACTTTGCATGGGTTCTGTGGCGTGTTAATGCGTGTAATCATGAAAAACAGGTGCAATAATATGCCTGATTTTGTTAAGAAAGGATAAGGTAATTACAAGTGAAGGTTAGTCCTCAATCATCCTCAAGGGACACACCGGAGTAAATGGACTTCAGCTAATCCTATCTTCTACATGATTGTCAGTGGTCCAGTTTGGTAAGTGTGAGGTAAAATCAGGAATCATTATTGTCCTGGGTCAGGTTTTCTATACAGAAAGATATGTCAGCCTTGCTCACGTCCGGTTAGGGCAATGCGGTCAAGAACAGATGGCCTAAGTAAAAGTTGGCAATTTCTCTTTAGCTCTACATGGATGATTATAGTCCTTCACGGTTTGGTGCTTCTATGTCTGTCGGTGCACAGCATGTCATGAGCAAGCAAAATCCGCTCAATTTGCAAACCTAAGTTCTACTTGATAGCACAGAAAGATTTTAGCATCATCAGGATCAAGACCGCAACATATGTGCTTGTTAAGCAGCTAAAATGGAGAGGACAGCACCCGCTGTAAAGTGATGTTAATCATACAATACCTCATGGTAGGAAAAGGTAATGATAATTGATAGGGAATTCTTATGGTAAGAGTACCAAACCGTGACATGCTGTGCACCGACAAAGTGAATTGAGAAAGTGAGATTAGAGAACCGATAGCAAATAAATAAATTTTACACTATTAGAGTACAATCTTCATACACACACAGTGAGAATTTACAAAAATTTCGGATAGGATTGGTAACGGATATGGTTAAGTTGGGTTTGAATTTAAAATTATATCTAATTTAATTTTTGATATTTTACAAATTAAAATCGACGCATCTGATTTTTTTACAACTTGAACGGGTTAAATATGTTAGGTTGGGCTAATTTGTTTTTGAATATTATAGATATTTACCTGTTGAGTTTATATTGTTAATTTTTATAAGTTTAATCATTTAAATAAATGGACTACACTAGAAAAATCAATTGCAATGAAAAAAAAATGTATAACAACTATAAAAAAAAAAGAGCATACAAGTTGAATTGAATTGACTAGATTATAAAAATTTGACCGCCACCCATGTTGTAACATCCATTTCTTAAGTTTTTTTTTTTACTTATTATTATCTGTAATATATATATATATATTATTTGACTTTCATGGATTAGGTGGAGTCATAAAATATAAATATTATAAATGAATTGATTTTTTAAACACCCCTAAAATCAACAACGCTTAAGTAGCAAAAAAATTCTCTCGCCCCCTCAAGTTTAATCTCTATAAATTAATGATAATTCTGAATACATTACTTAGTAAGAATGGTGAAACTAGATCATGGACTTTTAATTATCACACCTTGCTATCAAAAGAAAACATTTGGTGAATGCTTGCTCTACTTTATGATCGCAAGGCACGTGCATAGATGATGGACGGTGAAAAGGAAATTGTTGGGAACAGAAAGTGATATGGCCTAGTGGTCCAAAGGACTCATTGCTTGAATAGTAATGGAGTTTGCAAGTGGAAGTTAATCATCACCAGAATAGGGTTTTGCAACCAAAAGTGAGTCCCATATACGGTCGCCTAAACTGGATGAATTGGTGCTATTAAATCAATCATGAAAATCAAGAAACTCTTCTTCTTCTCCTTTTCAGCTTGTAAGAGATGACCAAAACAAAAATAGTGATGCCTCAATTATTGATATTGATGCATGTGTAAAAGCATTCCAACTCTGTACTTCTACCTTAACAACTGTTACAAATACAGCAAGCTTGTGGCAGAGAAACAGATGGAGATATGGCAACAAGGAGCGAACAAATTAGAATTGTATCTCTTGAAAATTTACTTGGAATATATATACGAAAAGCTAGAATCAAATTTAATGGATTAAAAGTACTAAAATGAAACTATATAAAACTTGGGTTAATAGAGCTTACCATGAGAAGACGAGTAAGTGGAAGACAAACAGGCAGTTCCAGCAAGGAGGATCAGAGCCCAGAATCCCAACACAGACATCCTTGCCATGTCAATAATCACAATTGAACAAATTGAGATTCCCTAAATGCCAGTGGCAAAACGAACAATGTAACAGGGGGTTTGCTGTTTGGTAACTCTAAAAGTGGGCCCCTTTACCTGTGAGAGAAGAGAATCGAGTGATTATGGACTTTATGGTGCCGATTTCACGGTCTTGTTGTGAAAAGGAAGGCATATGGAAATTGTGCAGACAGTCGAAAAGACATTATTCATCAGTCTTTAACAGTCTTGAAAACTGAAATGAGCTTCCTTCGTTTTCTTCATCAATTTCTCTTTAATAGAAGTTTTTAACAGTGTTACACCTGACAACGACGTGTGTGTTCTTAGCAGGAGAAAATTCAAGCATTTTGCCTTTCACATTTTGCAATTTTTATACATGAACTCCAAAGTTAGCTCTGTTACATTATGAAGCATTTATAACACTGCATTCCCCTTCCCCACTGATTGTCATCTTCAGTGATAAACACCGTTTCCCAGTGATCATCCTTCCGAATACATTGGAGGATCCTAAAGGATCTTCCAGTACTGGGAAGAATATAGATCATTCGGAAGCAATTTTCCGAGAAGACTTGATCAGTAATCCTGTAGAGCGCTTGATTTGCTTCAGTATTGTTTAGGATATAGTCTCTGACCTCCTCCGTTTTGTCGATGCTAATTTACACGTGAAATCAATTTATTAGTCCTGAAAAAATTAGCACGAATTCGAGATCGCGTGGTGAGCAAGCCCTCCGTGCACGCGTCACACATTTAAGATTCGTTGAGCACTCGAGTGTGCCAATCAAGAGTCATATCTGCCTGGATAGCATAGAAGAGGCCACATTCTCCTAGCAGATCACGCCACAAGTTATGCATGCATATGAACACCTCTATTTTACACCTTATAACAGGATCAGGCAGAGGGAGAGAAGAGTGGGAAATTTGACAGCACCCACTGAACTCTATCAAGGTTCGCTCAAAGGCTTGGTTGTTATAGCAACACTTACATCTCTTAATTACACTGATATTTGACAGTTGGGCAGACTCAGAATGTACTTTTTGCAGAGCAAGGAAAAGCATATATCTTCCCCTTGCTTTTAAAAAGTGCCTGAGATCACCCCCTACATTACCATGGACAGTAGGAAAGAGAACAAACAAAAGTAGAGGCCATTGATATGTTCACCCACATTTACAATGCAGCCTCACCTTTATTCTTCTCAAGCTATACGAGGATCGGTGCACCCTACCAGCTGTAAGATATGATTAAAGTACCAGAATGATGGTAAAATCTCAGTACCCAAAGATGGCAGCTGCCACCAGATCATTTAACAAGCATTGTGATGCGGACAGGTGCATGCCAGAGAATTCAAAAGAAACGCATGGATTATAACAAATCAATTATGAAAAGGAGACCGATCATGCTATAGGAGATTATTCCAAAATATCATCAACTAATTTGAAAATATTCCATTTCCAACATCAATCTTAGTTCCACAGCAAATCAACTACCCAAAACATTGTCTTAATAGTTAATTCAAACATAAAAATTATAATCAATCATACTTGAGCAAAACACATTTGCTGGCCTAGTGGTACGGGAGCTATCTCATACTAGTCTAGTCGGACACGAGGTATCTTGTACTGCATAAAACAAAAGCGAGCTATCTTCTGCTCGTCTAGTAGGTCACGAGCTACTAGCTCTTCCTCAGCGGTACTGCGAAAAAAAAAAAGGCATGTAATGAAAACGATTATCAACAAACTATAGGCTAATCAATTAACATACCAAACTAGATTACAGCCAAACTAGATAACTTAAGGCTAGTCAATGAGTTTACCTTGATGAATCCAATCTCCTTGGCATTGCTACGGAAGCACTGTCTGCAGCACATTAGCCCATACTTCCTGATAATACCATGGGGATTCCCACACACGCGGCTGATAAATCAACAAGAAAACAACATGACATACATCAGAATCCATAAACCAACATTTCATGCTTTTATCTAAACCATCCCGGTTTCACAAATAAGAAGACACTAACAACATGGATCCACTTTGAAACCCTATCCAGAAATTATTGATAAAATCAATTATAACAACCATCAAACTTCAAAATTAAACCCTACCGACCACATAGCTAAAACCATCATCTTAAGCACCGGATGATAGTGCTCATAAACGCTAAATCATCCAAAACAGGAAATAGTTATTTCTTGGGTATCCAAACACAACAATAATAGATCCCAGTTACATAATCAAAACATTACAACAACAGGTCAATTTCCTACAAATAATATAAAAAAGCAATCTTTCAGAACTAACTGCACAGTGAAGAAGCATATGAAGGAAAACTGATAGAACCCTTCTTGTCATAAGGTAAACAACATAGGCTTGATATCAGATTATACTTTTATTTTCTCGTATCGATTACCAGGTGCGAGAACCAGGGCCGTAGTTCTTGGGGTGAGAGTTCCAGACATTAGCGTGACCCATCCTTTCTGTTACTGATCGCTAAAGCTACGAACCACTAGAGAACACTTGAAAGCATGAAATTCCCAGGGCGCTTATGAGCTCGGAAAGGAAAGTGACATTTTATACTGGCGTTACAAAACCCTAGGTTCCTGGTGTGTCAGACGGGCCGTAGAATTTTCTGGTTTGGGCCTTCATGTGATTTAGCCCATTGAGTACTAGCTTAGAGCTGTGGGTCAGAGGCTCGAAACCCTCTGTAGCAATCACAAAGGTTTTTTAGCCCTTTCTGTATTGATCCGCTCCCAAATAAATTTTGATATTATTATGGTAGTAAATTAGATTATTTACAAGAAATTATTGCGGATATTGCTTTAGTGTTACCAGCCCAGCCGATATTGCGGATCCATTTTCAAAACTTATGTTTATATTTTTTTTAATTGAAATATATATTTAAAACAATTTCAATGATTTAAGTTTTGGAATGAAGATTGTTTTTCTTCCGTCGGGATTTAATTTTATTATTTATGCACTTTTTATTTTGACAAAACCTTCAATATTTTATTTAAAACATGTCTATTTGAAAAATAAATTAAAATAAATAAATTATTTAAATTTAGTTAAAAATTATACTTTCTTAACCAAGCCGGTTATTTTACATGACTGCGTGAAAAATAAGAAATAAAGCTTAAAGACTGAAAGAACAACTGACAACTATAAGTTTAGTATTGGCAAATTGTGAGCTACGGGGGGCAAAGTGGAATATTGTTGAATCTACAGGGTCTAAAATATAGTTCACCGTAAAAGTACGTTAGCACGTGACAGCAGATGGTGTCGTTTCAGGCATCCTCTTGAACCTTGCTCACAAACTCCAACATCAAAATACAGAGACTCCTCAATGGCAAATCAAGCTGGTGCCTCTTCCTCGACTCCTCTGGTAAGCCCAAAAAAAAAAATAGAAGATTTACAAAAATATATTACAATTTCTAGATATTAACCCAAATAGAGAACTGTTAAAAATCTTGTTTTCGAAGCATTAGATTCTATATTCTAACCAAGCTCTGTGAATAACAATAGGAGCCGGGATTTGAAAATGACGAGGACGATATGTACGGTGCAGAATCGGGTTGGGTCGAAGCCCGAACATCATGTGATCACTTGGCTTCTCTGTCTTCTGATCTTGCTCACATACCAACTCCCGATACACCTTGCAACAGGTAATCTTTTCACGCTTTCTCTGAAACCCTGACATTTATTATTTATTTATTTATTTAATAAAAAAAATAATTCTTGTAGACAAACCAGATGTTTCAAGAATTTCTGATTTGTTGAAATTATTTTGATTACATGTTTGAAGGTGCCAACATCCAAGAGAGAACTGGTTATGCTTGTCGTGTAAGGATGTACTTTGCAGCCGTTTTGTGAACAAGCATATGTTGCAACATTTTCATCAAACCAGCCATTGTTTGGCTCTCAGTTACAGGTATGGCATGCGATGCGAGTATTGCATTTTGTGGTGGTTATTGCTGGTTTGCTTGATAATTTCCAATCGGCTTTGCGCCTTTCTTGGTTTGGAATTTGAATTTGGTTTGCTTTTGGTTACAGTGATCTATCGGTTTGGTGTTTTGCTTGCGACTCGTATCTAGATGCTCAAGTGATTATGCAACTGAAACCTGTTTCTGAGATTGCTTATATATTGAAATTTGGTGAGGCACCTCCATCTCGTTCGGTTGAATGTTCAAAGGGTAATCAAGCCGAGGGTGGTGCATCATCAGACAGTTAAACTGATATCTTAGCAATCGAGGCTGGGGTTCTCCCTTGAAAGTTCACGGAGTAATCAAGCTGTGTGACCCATCACCAGTCAGCTAAATTTTGTCTCTTTGCTTCTGGCAGCGGTTCTCTTCTTTATTTTTCTTTCCTTTCCCGCCTTGTATTTCAGGGTTCCATGGTTGGTCGTAACTTAACTGGGTTTTATGTTACTGTTGAATCAAAATGCAAAACAAGAAACCTTGATTATATCTTGGTGACAAGCAGTTTGTGAATGATTTGATTTTTCTTATCTTACTACCATCCATTGAAAGCTATTTCTATTTTATATATTCCGTCTTACAAGAGGAATTCTCTTGCTGCCATGACAAACTATCAAGCTTTACGAGTGCTAAGGTCAGCCTAAGCAAGACTTCCTCAGTTCCACGGCCCACCTTGATGGATCAATTGTAGTAAGTTCGATGCAACGTGAAAAGAAATCGAGACAGGGAACCTTGAAAAGCCTACCGAGGTAAATTGTCTTGCATCTAAATGCTAGCACCAGAAGACATTCAAAATGATGGATCAAAAGTTGAAGCAATACAATCAAATGGATATTCGAACCGTTATTGACAAATTTGTATTAAACTGTGAACTCGTAACATGGTTTTTCATTTTCAGTATAGTAGTACAGAGGTACATTAATCTTCATCGAGATTTGAAGTTCCTTGTACATCACATGCACGTTGCTCACATTCTAGCTTGCCCCACCTTGCATCAACTCGTTCACAAGGGAATACTAGTTTACCAAGGCTGTTAAAATCACCCGCATGTTAGCGAGAATACATAATTTTGCCAGGGTGGTTAAGCAGTTTGTCTACGATCAAGACCAAAGGTAGAATTGACATCTTAACTTACCTTCTATTAACTATATTATGCACATGGCACAGCCATTGCGAGAACTCAGCATGAGATCCGGCCTGTACAGGATTTACTCTGCCAAACACATATCAGCCATAAGTAAACTATCCATTAAAAATGCAGGCTGTTCGAAGAGGCTTGCTAGTAGTATAGAGTAAAACCGCACCACACCCCCACACCCCCACCTCTGTAGTTTATAGCATAATGGAGAAATCAGATGCAATAAACTGTCCATTATAGAAGAGTATCAAAGAGAAATTGGAAGGGAAGTATACTGAAGCAATGTGCAGAAAAGAACCATTTCATAAAGAGGGAGCATCAACAGTAGACAACACCTGCAGTCTCGAACACACTATTATGGAAAATGGTGGGGGGTGGGGGGGTTTGGGGTGGACAGCATCAGTATACCTTAGAACTTCTTTAAAGTGATCTGCACATCCCTGGCAAGGGTACATCCGAGATAAAATTGCCATCTGAATGCCAAAGCAATCCTGTTAGTTGATCTTAAAAATCTTATAAGCATACTGGAATGAATTCACTGCTCAATTTTAGACAGGATGAACAGGGATTGAGTGAGGAGTGAAACGTAACACATCTAGTTATAAATGGAACGAACCACAACGGAAAGACAGCCTGAGCTTTTCAAGCACACAAGAATGTGCCATTTGCATATCAGCTTCCTCTAAAATGGGCTGTTCATGTCCAAAGAAAATGCAACTGAAGATGGAGGAGACCTCAAGATCGGCTGGCCAGGTCTAAATACAGTTTAGTCACATCGGTGGCAACTACTAGAACAGTAGAACAGGGCATGATTCAGCTACTAATAGAACCTGCCCAAGCCACAGGTGTGCACTTTTGGTCGGGACAAGTAAAGTTGTAAAGTTATAGAATCGCCTGCTCTTTGGTCAAGACAAATCATAGACTAGTACTCAAGATCAACTTTGGTTTTTCTAATATCATTAACAAGGTTCTCTCTCTGAGTTCTTACTGTGTCATGGATTGTTCCTGGTTGATTTACTATTTTCACAAGACTCATCCAAAGCTTCATCTAATTAATAATTGCGAGAGAAATTTAATGCATGTAAGCTCAAGAATGATAAATTCACCAGTTCAAAAAAAGAGGGAAAAAAAAACAAAGAAGAAGGAGAAGAAGAAGAATAAAAATAAAAATAAATTCATGTGTTTAACATCAAATTGGAATAGTTATTTTGACAAGTAGTGTCACCGTGAGAAATATTGCAGGAAGCAAGTATAAAGAGTTACCAGTTCTTTTACGTCTTTCTTTTGCTGTCTAGTTGGATGATCAGGATACTGAGAGAAAAGGTTTAAAATTATCATCAATAGAATAGTTAAATTTCAACAAATAAATGTGCAGGGCATTTAGAGAAGTAAAGGAGTAAAGCTGCATTCTGGGAGTACCTGAGCAGCAAGCGTGTGCAGGAAAGTCCAAGTAGCTCTTCCAAGCTCTTCTTTAGTCACGGGAGCAGCAGACTTTTCCTGAACAAAAAGATAATACAAGTTTAATCGAGCATACTTGTTTGTATAAATGGCAGCCCCAACAGAAGGCAACTAAAAACTACATGAGATTGAGGAATTCTATGCTAGTTTTTGACACCTCTACCCGTATTTTGCAAGCTTTAAAGTTCTCCTTTAATAGTCTAGTTTCTGCAAAGGAAACCTATGCTGGAAAACTAATCCTCAAAAACACAATAATCCATTCAGGACTTTTGCCAAACAGTTTGCGGGCTTTAACCACCTTTCCATAGATACCAACCAGACACACATATCGGACACTCAAATTCAAATTTGATGAAGGTTAACGATTATCTAAGGCGAGACAATGAAAGGGGTACCTTGGTAAGAACGTCTTTAGGCTGGACAGTGGAAGTGTCTCTGTTTGCTGGGTATATTTTGGATGATAGATGTGATGAAGGCGGAGAGAGAGAGAAGACAGTGTTTTTGCTCGTGGATGAAGATGGGTTCTGAGGTTGGCCTGTGAAATTAGCCAAATGTGTTTGGATGCAATTTGAGACTTGCTGAAAGAGATGCTGCAATGGATTGTCAGTCATGTTGTTGCGGACACGACAGGGCGGGAGAGTAGAGAGTCAGAGGAAGGACGAAGGGCTCGTTTGGTTTGTTTACTTTGGAAGGTTAAGATGAATCGAATAATATAAAAAAAAGATCATCATCGATGACAGAACAAAGTTACATGCATTGTCATAAGCCACAGTGGCTTGTCCACACGTTCACATGTAATCTGAGTTTAGAAACCCGACCCCGCTCAGCGAGTTGACTCGGGACCTGGCTGAGTCGGGGCTAAGACCAGATTAATAAAAAAATAAGATAAGTCATGACGTGGATAGACCTGAAACCTGGATGACCCGGTAAAATCTGATTGCAACCTATTAACTTTTTATTTCTTTTACTAAAATAACATTGTTTTGATTTTTTTTAAAATAAAAATTGACTCAGCCGACCCGGTTAAAATCTAGCAGTCAAGTCAAAACCTAAAATCCAGGCCTTGGATTAGGCTGGATTTTAAAACCTCACATTTTTTTTTCATTTTTCTCCGCTCCAAACCCTAATTCTTATAAAATTACTCAACAAGAGGGAAGAGGAAATGAAAATAGAAAAAATATTATCCATCTCCCACAAAACATTATTAATTTACATCATATCTTACTCTCATGTTTAAAGAACTACCCTAGACTGGTAAGAGAAATTTAAGGGAGTCCCCTCCGTCCTGAGTGCATTGCTCTATAATGTTTTGTGGGCTTTGTCCTAGTCATTTTGAAACCAGATCCTTCTTCATGAATTTCTAGTAATCTTATCATATATTACAAATACATAATAACTACCTCAGAAAAATTGAATTCCACACTATTTATACTAACACACATAAATTGCTAGTATGACCTTTACCTTTGCATGCCATTCTGATCAATGGTTATCCTTGCCAAATTATCTCCTCAAATAGCACTTATCTTTCTAATTATTTAAAAAACATCAATTTTCTTAGCGATGATATAGCAAAACACAATAATTAATAATTTTTTATTTTATTTTTCATAAAATACTTTTCACCCGATGAGAGAACATGATAAAGGTTTATAAACATTTCTAGCCACCTTGTTAACAAATTTTCAAGAACTTGACATTGAAGACAACATCACACATGGCTGTTCTATTCTGTGAGCTTTATAGGTTATATTTTCATTCCCTCTCGTGAGTTGCTAATTTAATTATCAAATGGTCTTTTATTTTGCAGGAAATACCAAGTTCAGAGATAGAGCCTATATTTATGCCACTTAGACCCAGAGCAGTCATGAAAAGCTCAAATTTGATATAAAATTTTGATTAATTCATTAGAAATAATTGTTGCTAGGTGAACGATAAAGTGTCTAAAACAAATGCATGGAAACATTTTGATGGTAAAATAAAATAGCACGTTAGTTAGATAATTCATAAGCATTGCTTGTTCCGAAAGGCAAAGGGCTAGGTTATCCACTATTGAAACTTTTTTTAATTTTGATGTGTTTTTAATATTATATAAAAAAATATTTTTTAAAACATACATGTTACATCGATAAACAATCACTTATAGTGTCTTTATTAGTTGAAAAAAAAATCATAATTTACCTCTAATCTAGACAATTTTCAATATATTGATATCACTTTATTTATTTTACTGAGACTTCGTCAACAAAGGTAAAAATCATAATTTACTTGTAATTTAAATAATTTTTCAAGTTTTCTCCTTTCCATTTTGATTTTAATAATCAAAAGAAAATGAAATGGAACTCTTTTTTTTTTCTTGCTTGGAGGATAATAAATTAATTTTTTTATTATTTCATGAAAAAATCCAATTTCTTATCTAGAAAGATTGAATATGCATGGATTCATTTACTTGCTAAGTCTAGACAAATAATGGATTGACGAGCTACCTAACTTAGTATCTCTATCAACCACATGCTAAGTCAAAACCAACAAGTAGCAAGCTGTTATATTTAATATATTTAGATTCAACCACATGTTAAACCTAAATAAATATATATCTGATAACTTAGCAGATTCAATATTCTTAAAGTTAGCTATGTGTTGAGTTTAAATGAACATGAATTCAACAGGCTATCACACCTAACATCTTTAAACCAATCACGTGTTGAAACCAATTGAACACGAGTTTTACGAGCTGACAAACTCACTACCAGCAAGCTTAGTTGCGCGAAATCCAATTGATATGAAAGTTATTATAGGCTCATGTTAGAGTCGTAAGATTCTGTTTATTTATTTTTAAGACTTTTAATATAAATATTTGTATTAAAGATGTTTGTCTTGTTTCATCTATAGATGTATAAAAACTTTCTCAATGGTCTTTTATACTTTCATTTAATTAATAAAAAAAATATTTATTTTTTATTAATATCATCACGAGAAAATAACTTTTCAACCCCTCTACTCCATAAAAAAGATAAGATTTAGGAATTGTAAATATTTAATGACTACATGTAAAAGCTTCATAATTTCTATCTTGTAAGTATTTATATTTTAATTCTCGTAACATTTATAACAGATAAAAATAAAAAACAAACACTTTTATTTTTAGACTTTAGATGTGATTTTCTTATTAAAAAGTCATTAATTTTATCATCCATGCATCTTAAACTTATCAAAAAAATAAATTATATTTTAAAAGATACATGTTGGAGGAGATACTATATATATATATATATCCACAACAGATAATCTCATTACCTCATTACCAATATATTAGATTTTGAAGTATCATTATACAATAATGATGTCTCTTATACCTTTCAACGGGACACACACTAGGATTTTTGTCTTCAGTAGTGTTGTTACTGCTAAACGTTAAAAGATATGCTTGAGAATTTTCAAGGAGAATCGGTATCTTAAATTGAAAAAAGATTTTATTTTTGTTCGCTTGTTTTGAATGACTTCATAAGGAAAAAGACCCCCTTTTTTTTTTGAATGTTGATCTGTTTTAGGCATGTTGAACTCTTATTTATTTGACGCTGTATTGCTGAATTGTTGATCAAAATCAGGTATGTTCGTATATACTTGAACTTTAAATTAAAAATTGTGGATTTTGTTTAAAATAAAATAATATTTAAATAAATATTAATAATATTTTTTCTAAAAATATATATCTCTTCATTATATTAAAAAAATATTTTTTTGAGTTCGAATAATCATTATGATCCACACTGCAAATATTAAACAAAACATAAATATAATTGTTTATAGTGTATTATTCTATCTATCTTATACCTACTACACTCCATTCATAAAATATAATATTTATTTATACAGCCCATTCTTATTATATTTATTTTAATTTATACTGTCATGCGTATCTATTACTATTTTTTTTTTAGTAATGTAATTGTCCGCACCAGTTATCACTTATACCCCACTGCCTCCATGCAAGCAGGAGAGTGGGGGACGGGGGGTACAACCCCTCCAAAAGGTCTACCTTCCTCGCGTTTCCAAGATGAGAAAACGATTGATAGGAAGCCACCGATGCAAAGATAATGAGAAGATAACGCGACGTGGGAGCACAAATTCTCGGGTTTACAAAGACAAGGCGACCAGGTCTTTCTGTTCTTTGCATCTGAAGATCTAATTAGAGAAAGAAGTTTTACTTTGTTTATCTTGAAATTCAGATTTCAGGAACAGGTAATTTCTTTTACTTTTTATCGATTGGTATGGAGAAACTAGCTTCATAGATCCATAAAGATCTGAATTTTAGGTGAAACCCAGTTAAACCAAGTCCAGGGTCCCAGTTTAAACCTCCTCTAGATCCTGTCCGTGTGGATGGGTGAAGAGGGAAGTGATGCAGAGAACAAAGCTAAAACAAGTCCAAAACTAACACTATTGCCTCTTATTGCTCTGATATTCTATGATGTATCGGGGGGTCCATTTGGTGTAGAGGATTCTGTGAGGGCTGGAGGTGGCCCTTTATTGTCTTTGCTTGGTTTCTTGATATTCCCTTTAATTTGGAGCATACCAGAAGCTCTAGTCACAGCAGAGCTTGCCACATGTTTCCCTGGCAATGGTGGTTATGCTATTTGGATATCTTCAGCTTTTGGTCCCTTCTGGGGTTTCCAAGAAGGATTTTGGAAATGGTTTAGTGGGGTTATGGATAATGCCCTCTACCCTGTGTTGTTTCTTGATTACTTGAAACATTCATTTCCTATTTTTAACCAATCAATAGCTCGAATTCCTGCTCTTTTAGGCATTACAGTTTCTTTGACATATTTGAATTACAGAGGTCTACATATTGTTGGATTTTCAGCAGTTTCCCTTGCTGTTTTTTCACTTTGTCCATTTGTTGTAATGGGTCTTCTTTCCATTCCTCGAATTAGGCCTAAACAATGGCTAGTTGTAGATTTTAATAAAGTAGATTGGAGGGGATATTTTAATTGCATGTTTTGGAACCTGAATTATTGGGATAAGGCTAGTACTCTAGCAGGGGAGGTTGAAAACCCTAGCAAGACATTCCCAAAGGCAATTTTTGGCGCTGTAATTTTGGTGGTTTCTTCATACTTAATTCCACTTCTTGCTAGCACGGGGGCATTGAAGTCGCCTTCTAGTCATTGGAGTGATGGGTACTTTGCAGAAGTTGGGATGTTGATTGGAGGGGTTTGGCTCAAATGGTGGATCCAAGCAGCTGCTGCTATGTCTAACTTGGGATTGTTTGAAGCAGAAATGAGTGGTGATGCTTTTCAACTTCTTGGTATGAGTGAGATGGGAATGCTTCCATCTATATTTGCTTCAAGGTCAGTCAATCTGTCTCAATTTTTTCCTTCACTGATTTGAATTCCAATAATCGATGCTTTTCTTTCTGATTGGAAATTAATCTATTATGAAGCAACACAAGCAAAATATCCTCCATGATCTATTTCAATTATTTCAGAGACAATGTTATCAGGGCGATGCTAAGGCATAAATGCTGTGCATCAATTTATTTTTCAGTATTTGAAATTCAAGTTTTGTTATAGTGGCCAAATAAACCCTATTAGTGCACCTTAAGGATGCGGGTTCCTAATCAAATTGATTGAACCGTTATGCTTTCCAGGTCCAAACTTCAAACACAATCATCTAGACCATTAATATTGTGTAAAGTTTGTTCAAAATGGAAAAATTTACATCATTTGAGTGCTTTCATGTGTTTCTGCAGGTCCAAATATGGAACTCCCACCTTTAGCATTTTGTGCTCTGCTACTGGAGTAATCTTCTTGTCTTGGATGAGTTTTCAGGAAATCCTGGAATTTCTGAACTTCTTATATGCTATAGGAATGCTCCTTGAGTTTGCGGCTTTCCTAAAATTAAGGATAAAGAAGCCAGAACTCCATAGGCCTTATAAAGTTCCCCTGCAAACATTTGGTGCAGCACTGCTTTGCCTGCCTCCTGCATTGTTACTTGTTCTGGTTATGTGCCTGGCTTCTATGCGGACATTTTTAGTTAGTGGTGTGGTTATTCTTCTGGGTTTCCTCTTATATCCGACTTTAGTTCATGCCAGGGACAGGAAATGGGCCAAATTTGATACAGAAGAAACGGGATTGCCTTCCAATATATCACGGGAAGAGAACTCGATTTTCCTACATCCGCATCAGCAGGTAGCAGATGAGGCTTCAGTCAGCCTTCTTTCTGATTTGCCATCAACAGAACTGGGCCAGGAAAGCTGTGAAGTTTTGGTGGAAGGAGTTCTAAAATCCGAATGAGAATCCTTGTATATTTTTGTACTGGTAATCATACACAAAATTCTGCTTAACACTGCCACTAATATATAAAATAAATTTATGGTCTTCATGACTTGTAAACTGTTGCTATCATAAAGTGCCATATGATGTCCTTGAAGAGCAAAAGTATTTTGATATCTCGTTAGGTGAGTTTTTCCCAATGAGCTCTTGGAAATTCTGTAGAACAGTTCTTGCCACCATACATAATATAAATTCAAGTACTACTATTTATTTATTATATTATTCTAATGAGAAACTAAATAATCAAATAAAATCATTAAAATATAATTTAAATTCATAAAACTGAGATTAAAAATAATATTTGAATAGAAAAACATGAAAGCTTCAACTGATTTCACAATGTAAAAATTAATACTTGATTAAGAAAAATACACACATCCTCTTTTTTTTTTTTTACATCCGAACAATAATCATATTGTTGTCTGCAAAATCTAAAAAACTATACGCACAACTCATTTTTTTCAAGTAGAGATAAAGTTTTCAGCATGATATATTTTTTTTATTAATTGTAACTCAATGGTACACATATATACATTGATTATTCTTTTATTAAGAATAAAAAAATGTCATGCTCTAGCAGTTATAAAATAGAATTTTTTATATTTCTATTAAGGTTTAATATTTTATATGTATATTTGTTATCTCTGTAGTGTTTTATTTATATACTGGATTTATAAAGTATTTAATAAATCTAAGAATTAGCTGTGATGGACATAAACTGGTCTAAATTTTTAAGTTATATATATAAAAAATTTATTGCTTTAAATAAAATAATTATTATTGTGTATGTACATGTATATGTACATGTACACAGACATAAACATATAATTTTAAATAAAATTATATTATGTAATTGATTCACTAACAACTCTTAATGGCTCTCTTAATGGCTGTTTGATAATGTAATTAGGTGTGAGATTGAGCCATAAAAAAATATCTTTAGTTATGGTAATATATGGTTTTGTTTTCGTGGAACCCATCATAAATTGAGGTTGCAAATGATGTTTAACCATGTTTGCAAATAGTATCTCACCTCAGCTTTTCTCGACCAAAAGGTAACACAAGGAGAAATAGAAATGAAAAATAACTGTTCAACAAAGGCAACACATGAATAAACAAGGGCACCACTGCCTGCCTTTCTCGTCACTGTCACAAGAACCACATTGAGTCACTCTTGACAATAATAGCAATACCATCTGAGGGGAGAAAACCACACAAGGTATCCTGCTTTTATCCTTTTCCTTCTACCTTGCTACATTTCTTCATCTCTACTGTTCTTCGTTTGACAGGATTCCACTCCTAACAAAATGCATTAGATCTGTTCTGAACTAGTAAAATTAAAAAATTTAATAATTTTTTTTTAAATATTATGTTTTATTAAAAAAAACTAGTTTACAGCACTATATAATTGTATTAGAAAAGGACATAACATTTGCATAATTAGATCATAATTTTAATTTTATTCCCAGTGATATTTTACATGATATTGCTGCATGCTAAGAAAATCATGAAAACTATAACATTTGTCATATGAATTTCATATACGATGAAATTATATATAGTTTAACGAAACAATAAAAAATAATCTTTATATAAAACATTGTTTTTTTAATGATGTAATTTATAGTTGTAGTTAAATCTAGAATATTTCAATTAAAAACCATTAATATTAATATATGTTTTTATGATTATTTGATAATATTAATTTAAAAGGCATTCTTAGCCAAATATATTAAATTACTTTCTATTCAACCTTAATTTTAATAATAATTTTAATCAAATATATATTTTACAAAACTAACTCCAACTAAAAATAATTTTTATAAAATAATTTTTTAAACTATAACTACAAAAGCTAATACAATCTCAAATATATCTTTAAAGTGTTTATAATTACAGTATCGGTTGCTTTTAAAAATATTTTTTTTTATTTTGAAAAATTATTTTTAATATCAATATATCTAAAATAAAATATAAAAAAATATTAATTTAAAATAAAAATAAATTTAATTGAATTTTTTTTAAACACAAATTTATACAATAAAATTGAAGGAGATATTTCCGACGTATATAACACAGCAAACAAACAAGCCCTCTCTCAAACCGCACGTGTGTTGACTCGTCTTAAACCGACTCCCAAGCCCGCCGAAGCCCTTTCGGACATTAGTCTGCTTCTCTTAAAAAAAAAGGAAAAAAAGAGAAAAAAAGACTCCATCGATCAACCTGAAAAATCCTTACATGGTTGGAGAGAAAGCACAAAAAGAAAGAAACCCAATTCATAGTATGGTACGTACTCCACGCCATCTCATTTCAATTCTCAATTTTGGGCTATTTATTTTCGTTATATCTCAAATTTTTTTTTTGTTGAATTGTTGTTTGAATCTTTCTAATTTCATCGATTTTTTGTTTCTGGTACTTCTGTTTATTTAATGTAGAATCACACAGTTTTTTAACTTTTTTTATTTTTTTATTTTCAGTTTGTGTACCTTTGTTTTAAATGTTCAAGTTGCATTCCTTAGCTAAATTTATACTTGGGATTTGTTCATGTTTCATTAGAACTAGAAAATAACGTGTGAGATTTATTTGAATTTTGATGAGTTTTTTGTTACTGTGCTGATGCCTATAGGGTTCTGGTACAGGCTTTGGATTTACGAGGAAGCGTTGTGAATCTTGTGATGTTGTGGGCCTTGCTTTAAAGTCAAGATTTTAACGACGATTAAGTAGTTTTGGGTGTGAAAATGACCGTGTCCAATCAAATGTCTATGCGAATTAATACTTTAGAGCTCAAATCCTTGATTGTTAAAAAGATTGGGCGGCAAAGAGCAGATAAATACTTTTATCAGCTCACAGGATTGCTTAATTTAAAGATTACCAAGTGTGAATTTGATAAGTTTTTTGTTGGGATTATTGGCAGAGAGAATATCCCTCTTCATAACCGCTTTATTCAATCCATTCTCAAGAATGCTAGCTGTTCAAAAGTTCCACCATCCAAAAGTGCTCAAAGAGCAGGAAGTAACCTCACTGTTACAAATGGATATCAGAAAAATAGTCTTCAATCACTCTATGGGGATGCCTTTCCTTCTTCCTCACGCAAGGGAAGGTCCCCTGTTAATAGAGATTGTAAGTTTAGGGACCGCCGAAGTCCTCTGGGCCCTCTTGGAAAGCCTCAAAGTGTAGAATGTGAGGAACTGAATGCAAGGGGACAAGAACAGCAGAGTGCAACAGAGTTGCTTTCACTTGGTAGTAGACCTCCAGTGGAAGTTGCTTCTGTGGAAGAGGGAGAAGAGGTTGATCAGATGGCTGGAAGCCCCAGTGTTCAGAGTAGAAGCCCGGTCACTGCTCCTCTTGGTATTTCCATGAATTTTGGATCTCGGAAAGCTCTTTCAAATGCTTCTTTATGCAATAATCACCTTAAAAAGACTTGTCTGAACAGTGGTGAACTACCTGATACTAGATCATTAAGAAGTCAGTTGGAGCAAAAGTTGGAGATGGAGGGCATTAGTGCATCTTTGGACTGTGTTAACCTGTTGAATAACGGGTTAGATGCGTATTTAAAGAGGTTGATTGAGCCTTGTATGGCTCTAGCTGGTTCGAGGCATGGAAAGGAGTACTTGAAAAAGGCAAGTGGTCAGTTCATTCCTGGTTTGAATGAGATGTTACCGGGGAAATACATGCATAGAGAGACAAAATCAGTTTATGCATCCATGTTGGATTTTCGTGTCTCAATGGAGTCAAATCCCCAGATACTCGGAGAGGATTGGCCCACACAACTCGAGAAAATCTCCTTGCATGGGTTTGAAGGGTGATAAATACTGTCTTCACAATAGCTTTAATTGGTTGATGAAATCGGAAGTTAGTTCCTAGTCACATATACATCGATAATTGGTTTGCTTTACATCGTATATGCCACTTGAATGCTTTTTGGGTTTTCAGCATTAATAAAGTCGTGAATAAAGAAGCCCGTGCTTCATCATGTTATCTTGGTGCAACATAGCCTTGACTGCATCTCGTACCGTTGCTCCTTTAAGTTATGCACCTCTGGCTTCTTTGCAAACTTTCTTAGTTAGTGGTGCAGTTTTTCTTCTGGGGATCCTCCCTTATACTGACTTTAGTTCATGCCAAGGACAGGAAATGAACCAAATTCGATACAGAAGTACCAGCGGTGCCTTCCTATGCTGGTCTACAGGGACAACTGGGTTGTGCCAGAACCACGACTAAGAAGCTGCCAATGAGGCTTTAGTCAGGGTTCTTTTCATTTCCTCATACGAAAACAGATCATGAAGACTGAAGTTCAAGTGGAAGGAGTTTTTGAAGTCATAGTGAGAAGTTCTTGTGTACATTAGTTCTGTAAATCATTTTAAAATTTTGCTTCAACGGGGTTGCTAATTCAAAAATGTATAGATTATCTGTCGGCCTTGTAAAACTGTTATTCTGATAGTGTGATGTTCTTGAAGTTATTTTCGATATCTAGGCTGGATAGTCTTTCTTGACGAGTTGAAATCCTAGGAGAGACTTTTATGCCAAAGGAAAATGAGATTAAGATGTCTATCTCTCCATGATACTGCTACCTAGTTGCTTCAATGCTGGAAGGGGGTATGTTTAATTTAGCAAAAGCCAATTCCAAGTGATTTCATCACTTGATTGGCTGCTTGGAAATGCTTTTGCCGTTTTAACATTAAAATATGTTCTTATTTGTTTCTCAAAAAGTAAGTTTTTCTTGCCCCGCCATAACTGCAGGGCCAGGGATGCCTGGTAACTTTCCATCAGCTCCAAAAGTATGCCGCTTGTGCATCTTTCCCCACCAAAGATCAAGTTCCGTTGGAAAAAAAAAATAGAAACAGTGTCTCGTGTACAGATCAACCCAATCTACATCTTTTCAGGGATAAATAATGCCACTAGCTGGATTACAATATAGACTGGATTAATTTGTTGAAGAATATGCGGGACATAGACCCAAAAATTCTATAGGAATTGCAGTCAGAAGTTTCTGAATATTTGTGAAATAAATTATTCATGTACAAAGATTCGATCATTAGCAAATCAGGATAAATTCAATCTCGGTTCATAAAAGTGAGTCCAAGTTACTTCTTTACTGCAAAAAGATGTATGCATGAGGATTTTTCTTTGATTTTTCCTTTTGTTTGCTTAGGAAGCAGAAAGCCTTTTAATTTTCACTTGCATGATCCATGTTTAGAAAACGAAATTAGCCGAGACTGCCAAAAATCAGCAAACAAACAGGCCTTTAAGAAAGTGCACGTGACGTGTTGTGGTGACTTGTGTCTTGGAAAGCCCATGAGCTATCATCTTACTGCCTTTGGTCTGTTTCTAAAAGACACCCAACAAAAAACATAACAAAAAAAATAAAAAAAAAATAGTCAAGGGATCGTTCACCGGAAAAACCCTTGGACAAGCACAAACATTGGAAACCCTAATCCCAATTCGGTACATATCTCATTCTACCTTTTTTTAATTCAAAATCCACCATTTGGGGTTTCGATGTTCATTTAAATGGGTTTCTGTTATTTTTCAATTGGGTTCTTAAATTTCCCTAATTGTCTTTCTATTTCTTGAACTTCTGTTTATGTAGTTCTTAAATTCAAGTAATGTATTTGTTTATTATATTAACTGTTTTTGTTTGTGAGCATCTTTATAATAGAGTTAGAAGCTGTGTTTTTTAAGCTGAATCTGTACCTAGGGTTTGCTAATGCTTGATTAGAACTAGAAGAAAAAAAGTTTGAGCTTTGTTTAATTTTGATGTATTTCTGGTTACCATGCAGATGGGAACGGTGCTTGGGAACTAGGGTTTTAGGTTTTGGATCTCTGAAGAAGCACTTTAATGATGTGGGCATTGCTTCAAAGTTTCAAGGTTTTGGATTTGGTGACGATAAATATTTTTTGGCAGAGTGAAAACAATGGCATCGAATGAAATGTACAGTAGAATTGATACTTTAGAGCTCAAGTCTTTGATTCTTAAAAAGATTGGACATCAAAGAGCTGATAAATACTTCGATGAGCTTACACGATTGTTTAGTTTGAAGATTACCAAATGTGAATTTGATAAGCTTTGTATTAGGATAATTGGTAGAGAAAATGTCCCTCTTCACAACCGCCTTATTAGATCTATTCTCAAGAATGCTTGCCTTGGAAAAGTTCCACCACCCAAAGGTGTAAGAAAAGCAGGAAGCAACCTTACTGTCAAAACCACAAATGGACATCAGAGAAATTATCTGCAGTCACTTTACAGGGACGCCTTTCCCTCTTCCCCTCGCAAGGCAAGATCACCTTTTAATCGAGAACGCAAGTTTAGGGACCGCCCAAGTTCTCTGGGACCACTTGGTAAGCCCCAAAGCATGGCATGTGAGGAATTGAATTCAAGGGCCCAAGAGCAGCAAAGCGCAACAGAATTGCATTCACTTGGTAGCAGACCTCCAATTGAAGTTGCTTCTGTGGAAGAGGGAGAAGAGGTTGAGCAGATGGCAGTAAGTCCTGGTGTTCAAAGTAGAAGTCCGGTTACTGCTCCTTTTGGTATTTCACTGAATCCAGGTGGATCTCGTAAAGCTCTTTCAAATATTTCTATAGGGAGCAATTACATTCCCGAGACCTGTCTAAACAGTGGAGAGCTGCCAGACACTAGATCATTAAGAAGTCGTTTGGAGCGGAAGTTGGAGATGGAGGGCATTGGTGTGTCTTTGGATTGTGTTAACATGCTAAATATAGGGTTGGATGCGTATTTGAAGAGGTTGATTGAGCCTTGTATGGCTCTAGCTGGGGCAAGGTGTGATAGTGAACAGTTGAAAAGGGCAAATGGTCAGTTCAATCCTGGTCTGAAGGAAACATTACCGGGGAGATATGTAAAGAGACAGACAGAATCAGTTAATGCATCTATGTTGGATGCATCTATGTTGGATTTTCGTGTTGCAATGGAGTCAAATCCACAAATACTCGGGGAGGACTGGCCTTTGCAACTTGAAAAAATCTCCTTGTGTGGTTTTGAAGAGTGATTAATACATTTTCACCATTGCATTAGAAGTTACGCAGTTGATGAAATGGGATGTCAGTTGATAGCCACATGCATTGACGATTCAGTTTTTTGAATCAATCATATACTCCAACTCCAATTTTCTCTCTACTTGCGTGGAGTTTTACAGGCAGTCCCAAAGGGAATAATAACCTGTAGAAGATGTGGTAATCCTAGGTCCGCTTGACCTGGTTGCCTTTAGATGTCAGCCGTCATAACTGTTGCAGGAAACATGTTTATATAGTATAATGTAATACTAGATACAGGTTAGAACTAGGTATTTTAGGAAATTTACACAATTGATCAACCAATCTCTTGTTTGTTGCCTCCCTGTAGTGTACTGGGTTTTCAATGAAATAAAGCTTCCTTGATTTAGGACTTCATCTTGGATAAATTGTCGCTTGTTAACATAAGTTTATTTTCCATTTAAGCCCCGTATCCTTACATTTGCTGCTATCCGTATCCATAATGCTGGAGACTTGGTATCGAATTTGGATGTGAATTTCTGTTCATCCATAATGATGGTTTTCAGTTTACATCCTTGTCTTAAACCATCTGCCAATGGTCGGTGAAAACTGATGTTCAATCAATGAAAAGCTTACAAACGTCAACAAGGATGATCCAGCGTTTCATGATGGACAAGTAGTTGTTGACCGAAACTTGCATGATGCACTCATTTTGTAGCCTAGCGCAAACCTCTCCATCAATCATCATCATCAATTTTGATCCCTCCCTAGTTCAGAGAACTAAACATCCTCTTCAATTTCTTTTATCCTGTTCAGATGATCAGCGCTCAAGTTCTTCGTTACAGGACTTCTCCTTTCTTGGTGATATAAGCATGGACCTTGACATAATAATCCTTTTTTTTGGAATTTCACTTGACAATGGCATAATAACAAAATCGTGTATGTTTGAAATTATCCAGAAGTCATCTCCATGATAGAATACTGGCTCGAGTTTGAGTTATTAATGGTAAAATTCGCAGGTGTGATGTCTAAATGAGCCGTATTCTTTCACAGGTGAGGTTACTCTGACTTCACCATGAAGAATATGTGGTCGAGCACAGTGTGAACATCTTGTATCTGCAAAGAGATCAAACGGCTTCTAGTTCAGCTCTCAGTTGTTAGGTGTGAGCTGTCTTTGAGATGAGACATGCAGAGAAGACTGTAAACTCCAATGGTTCACAGTGGTTATCTGAAATCCTACTTGCTCATTCTTCTGTATTACCAATTTCCCCAAAAAATGGGTACCATTTTTCCATGGTCAGCATTTTAAATTGGAGTTTGATACAAATTAAATGTAATTCCAGTGAGCAATGTTTCGAAGAGATGTTTCCAATGACATTACGCCATTGCTTTACAAAACACTTTACTTCTACTATACATTTCTGGTAAATTATCTCAAAACAATCATGAGAAGACCATCAAACATGATGGTTGCTACTTGCTACTCTCTATTGTATCAGAGATCTAACTGACGAGTTCCTCAATTGTCCCAATTTCGTTTCAATGATTATGCATGCAACCTCCAGTGCAGGGCTGTGTAGTTAAAAGACATAATGATGGTGAAATGAGAAGGCAAGTATTGAGCCCATCAGCTGGAAGAGCCTGCTTTATCTAGACTTGCCATATATGTCATGTAGACAGTCCACAGATATGAAAAAGAGTTGCTCACCAGGGGCTGTCAAAAAACACCGAGAACAAAAGTCAGCAGTCCATAAACCAGATCATATGGATAATAGTTTTGACAATAGCAATAAACCTAATTGTACCTGTAAATGGACGGGAATGAATTTGAACGTGACAAAATCACATACAGGCCAGTACATAACGCCATTTATCATTGTAGGCAATAAATCTCGCTTCAACCGGGCAATAATCTCAGCACTGTTCTCACCTGAACCAGGTAACCAAGGCAACAAACACTTCACTTTAAAGTTTCTCTGGTGGCTCATACAAGTGATTGTGACTTCCGGGGGTAACCCTTGAGTCATAAAGATTTGAATGGAATGCATTTATATTGATTGACAGAACAGGATCTGTTTGATGAATACAAGTGAACAAAGATGCAAATGCAGTAGAGGCATGATTGCAGACAGAATGTTTTTAATAACAAGAATTTTGAAAGATAGACAATTCAGAACTTTTTAATGCCAACAGATATCAATTGAACTCAAGAAAGGACCAAGGGTTGCACTTCACAGTCTATATTAGATATGTGGTCAACAACTCAGGTTATCATAGTTCAAATCTTCAGAGTTACTTAAAAACCCCTTTCATTTCAGATTTATTAAAAACACCTGATTATTCCGTGCTTATTAATTGAACTTTGTGCGTTGAATGAACTGGCCATTGATAGCAACGGAAGATATAATTGAACAAAACATTGCAAATTCAATCAGGTTTATTTGTTAGTTTGCAGGCTTCTATGCTTACAGCCAAAAAGCAGCATCTGAAATTGCAAGAATTCCCCATGTAACAGTGCATATGAAATGTGGTATCTGCAGAAACAAAAGTATGTGCTTACCCTGTAAGCATGCATTCGATGAGAAGAAAACAACAGTCATGATAGGTCCATAGATGGTCTGACCCATGATAATTTTCTTAAATGTTGTGATTAGATCTCGTTTAGGAAAGAGCTTCGACACGAAGTTGAACCAAAAATGCAATGATGGTCCTAATATCAGGAACCCATATCCAGCCATGCGCAATATCCTCACCAGGTCATAAGCTTCTGAACTTGGCAGTGACATTGTCTGAGGAAAAATAGAAAAAAATTTCATAAAATTATGTCAGGGATAAAGCTAGTTTCCAGTGCAAACATGCAATTATTAATCGCAACTGTTTGCAGCTAAGCCTGGCATAGACATGTGAAGTTTTTGCATTAAAGCAGGCAAAGAGAAAAAACAATTCCACTGAAAATGCAAAGAAGAGAGGAGTGGGGATGATGTAACTCGTACCAGTCTTTAGAAGACTTGAATACATGCTTTGTCAGGGCATTCTAAACAAAGTGAGTAACATGCAAACTGAAGCAGTTGCTGGTTGAAAGTTTACTTATCTTATTCCTAATATACAACAGCATTTACCAAACGGGTCTAAGCTATCGTGTGAGTACTAAAGAGAGAGGAGCACTAAGGTGGAGACAATGGATAGCTTTAATCGATAGTAGTGATATAGAACACAAGTATGAAGCAGATAGAACAACATAAACAAAAACATAATAAGTCACCCCAACTTGTGGATAAATGAAGTAACCATTGATTAAGCCAAATTCCAAGTTATAACTACAACACATGAAGTTACGACCCAGATTTGAGAATCTATCATAACTAGAGAAAAAACCGTCCATAATTTCAGCCAAATTAACCAAGCAACTAAAGATTCTTACTCAGGTAGAGATATAAGATGGCTTTCTACCACATTAAAAACAACTCCCTAGTTAAAACAAAATCCATCGTCTCACAAGGAAACATAGCAGGACTTGACATTAAATAAAACAGGCTTCCAAAAATTCAAATTGGCATCACAAATATTTAGCTTTTTGCTAAAATATAATACAAGATCATATCTAAACCCCCCCCCNCCCCCAAAAAAAAAAAAGAAAAAGAAAAAGGAGCAGAAATAGAGATTTTAGGCGCAGTAGAAAGGAATGCTTGTTAACATCAAGAGCCAGCTAATTATTTTCCTTTTCAATAGATCACCATGATCCCAATTCAATTCTCTCTCATTTAGCGAGTTGCTCCAAATATAACTCTATAATCACAAACTAAATCCGCAAAAAAGAAAGAAAGAAATAGAACGGTAAAAAAATAAGAAGTCCTCAAAAATACCCCATTTTTAAAGCAAAATCACTTGAAACAACAGAGAGACCCAGCAACCGATATGTCATGTTAACAACTCTGTGGCTCCATACTTACCTGAGACGACAAGTCAGCAGCAATGTAAATAAGAGAAGAAGTGGCACTTTTAGTCAAAACAGGTCGTGACTTAACCATCCCAAGGTACCAGCCAACAAACCCAAATTTGGAAAACTCAGAGGTTCCAGCCTTTGAAGAGAAAGAAGAGGTCAAAAAAGAAGAAGGAGAGAGCTCATTGCATTCTCTTGATCTCTTAAAAAAATTTGAGAAATCAAAGGAAGCTCTTCTTGTCTGATGTTGTTGTCTGAGAATCGAATGAACTGTTGTTGTTGTTGTCGCTAATGCTGGGTCTGTGATGGTGTGGATGCGTAGCAGGCGGGGGATGGTGGAGTTTCTCATGAAGGAGCCGCTCATTTTGGTGGCGTCCACAAACTCGGTAGGTGTCTTTCTGGTTTTTGTGAACTAGGGGTTTGTGTTCATTTGAGGTTTTAGAGAAGAGAGCAAGAGGCGGCTTAAAAGACTACTCGCCTATTAGTTCGTGGACCAATATACATGTAAAAAAAAGGGAGGGTTTTTTATACTACTATTAGTCTCGCGAGTATGGAAAATGATGTGTACTCGCCTTTTCTCCCTCTATCATTTTAACGCATATGTTTTCTTCCAAAAAAAAACTAAAACGCATATTTGGACACAGTATAAAGTGGACAGTCTTAGAAATTTGGAGGCAGCGAGTACCCTATCGTCCATAGACCAACGAGTACGTAACAAAAGCTTCCGGCAGTAGCTAAACTCGAGAAAAGGTACTTGAAAACCAAACCAATTCACCAAAAATCAAACACCCTTCCTCCCAGCATTTCGGTAAGCCATTGCCCGTTACTTTATCGACACGCGTTCAGCCAGGCCACTCTCTTCAATCCACGTATCTTTTATGTTAGACACGTTTCCTTGCAGACCGGATTTGCTCCCCATCTATACGAATGACACGTCGTTTTCATTGAAACCAAACTATTTTTGAACTTGATGAGTGTGTGAATGTGTTTTTGTCAAAAGTATTTTGTTTTAGAAATATATTAAATTAATATTTTTTTATTTTTAAAAAATNTTAAAAAATTATTTTTAAAATCATTCTATTAAAATAATTTAAAAATATTAATAAAAATAAAAAATTTAAACCATATACCAACTTGATTTTACTCTATCAATTTAGTGAATCAGTTAATTGGGACTAATTCTAGTATAGAATTTTCTTTTTTTGAATAGTTATTCTATTTATTGATAAATTTTATATTATAGTTCAAATAAATATCTTATAAATTCTATTTCAGATCATTAATATCTTCTTACACATTAATATTGAAATAATAGAAATTCCTTAAAATATGCCCAATTTCATCTGTTGCGTTTCATATTATGGTTATTTTATGTTTAAAAATATATTAAATTAATATATATTTTTATTTTTTAAAATTTATTTTAATACTAATATATCAAAATAATTTAAAAATAATCATTAATTTAAATAAACAAGTACAGTATCCAGGTTTCGGAATATCTAGCAAAATATAAGGACTCAGTAAGCATATTCTTGTTTTCAATCTGAATCAAAACCAACACTTGCATACACAAATATTTTAACTTTCTACGAATGTCTCGTCCACTTTAAGTGTTTTTCTCTTCCGAATTGGTGGAGATCGACTGCCGGTCTTGGGCATGTAAGAAGTAAGGTCCCCCATCCAATGAAAAGAGCAACTCTTCCTACTTCATATACTGCATCTGAATAACGAGTCATGGCTGAGATCGGCAGCGTGGGCTTATAACTCTAGGGAGAGCATCAATCTGATGAGACAACGATTCATGTTTGACCAATTGTCGTGGCTTCTTACTGGCCTGTTCGTTCCTAGCCTCGCTAATCACGCGAAGGCCTGGCTGGCCTTGCATCTCCTAAAGTGAAGGGCACCGCGTGAGGCTGGATTCACGGAGCAGAGACCACCTGCGTCTCTTGGCAGTGGAAGGGTAACAAGCTGGTGCCATTCAGATTCAGATATATATAGCCTAATGGGCTGCCCCAACTGGACCATCATTTTGTCAAAATTTTAAATTACATGAAAGAAGAATAGAGATTATGAAACGATGTTTCTTTGCCATTTTGTACTTATATCTCAGCAAATGGGGTTTGAAGATTTAAATTAAATATTTTATAATCTTCTTACACCTCGTGCTTTCGTTGAGAAGCTCTGAGAAATTGATGGGTAAGCATTGTAAGAAAAACAACGTAATTAGACCAATTGTTAGTTCTTTTGATTTGCAAAACACTACTGGCTACCAAAATTAGACTCTCTTGGAAAATTTTCCACTTCGCTTCTTCAGGATGTTGTGTTATTTATTCTAAATCCATCTTACCATCAGCACCCAAACAAATGCTACAGTGATTTGCAACCAGGAAGAAGGATTTACTAGCGGGAAAACTGCAAGATGATGTTGTGATGGGGACTTGGGAATCAGAGGGATTAGAAAAGTTGAATCCCATATCGCTACTGAAGAACCATACAATTCTCGCACTTCATTACAGGGGGGGCTAGGTTATGGGACGCGGATCAAGCCCAGGAGGCTGGATCTGCTTCCTCCCCGGGCGTCCAAGCCAAGTGTTGGACTTGAACCATGAGGCTAGTTTCTCTGGTAGAGGGTGGTGCGGGAGGCTGGTTTCACATAGCCTGCGATAGCCTCCCGCTCCTGGCTGTGGTGGAATATCTGACAATTATCAACCAGGTCCACATGGTCTGAACGGCTTGATCAAACAATAATAACAAAAAAAAATTGCAGGAAAAAACAGGGTGCTAAAACAGAGCAAATTTATAGCAAATGTTGCGCAGCAATCTAATTCGTTGCTCAGTTTTACATATTGATAATGAGAGTACCCTGTCCACCAGTACAATTATTGGAGAAGGTTCGCTAAGAGTCTATGGCCAACTGCAGATCTCATAAAACCATTTTATTTGCTTACCCGATCAACTTTCCTGACATCAACAATGTGCCGTTGTCATTGTTAACTACGTATCGTAATGGGGCACTAAGTTATCTCAGATAAGTTTCAAGGTTGCAGTCTTCAGCATCCGAAATCATAAGGCACCAGTCCCTTCAGCTCAGGTCCATTAAGCCTGTTGTTTGCGAAACTGAAACAGGCCAACAAAAAATTAACCAAGTAAAACTCACTACGAAAATAAACTATAACAGAGCCATATCATGCTTCGTGCATGCATTATGAAACGAATTAATTGTTTCCAATACAGGTGATGTACGATAAATTTATGTATAAGAAAACATGCATTCCATATTTGTCGTGTTTGCAACAAATCATTCAAATTATTGATACCTAGCATGCGACATAGTGTTTGTATTGTTCAGGAGTTGCACAAATCCACTTGCTGGTGTACTTGCATCTCCATGTGACTGATGCAAGCAGTGCTGATAGCTAGAGTGGAGATCAGGAGATAAAAAGGGGCTAGTTTTCACTACTGGGGCAGAGTAATTATGTGAGGTGAGTTCATAAATGCCACATGCCAGTCACACGTTCGACACTGATTCACACAGGTAACAGATTCTTAAGGTCACACCATTGAAGTTCTTCCTTTCAGGGTCTAGCTTCTCGGTGTACTCGCTATATGGGATTTTTGGGAGACTATCAGTTTCATTTCAGATATGCAAATGGCTATAAGAAATTTAGCAAATGACGAGGAAGTAGCTTCCATGTCATAATGATTCAAGAAAACTACAAGCGAGACTGTAAGTTCACATGATCAAGATACCTTTCCATAGGAAACGAGGCAAAGGGGCCATCAACAGGAATTGTTCCACAGAGATCGTTGTTAGAAACATCACTGCAACCAAAAGGAAAACATGACAAAATTAGAAAACTAATATAAACAAGCTCCATAACTATTAACTTGGAATTTAAAACTTCTTGTTCTCTACTTACAAAAGTTTGAGGTTCTTAAGAGTTGCGAGCTCCCTTGGAATAGATCCTGATAGCTTGTTGTTGTTTAGTCGACTGTACCATCAATTCGACCAAATTAAAGTTCCAAAATTGAAGTAATTACTGAGTTGTGTATGTTCAATTTGCTTTGGCCAATTGAAGGGAAAATGCTTACAGGAATACGAGAGACTTCAAATTGGCAAAAGATTTAGGTATTTCTCCTTCAAACTTGTTGCCATACATATCCATGCTAACAAGATTTTTCAAATTACCCAACTCCTTGGGAATTTTCCCTCCTATATCATTCCTATAAAGCTCCCTGCGGGCACTCAAGAATTTCACAACTCAATTACTTTATATAATCACATGAAAAAGAAATACAGCAGCTTATTCACAGTGCAGTTAATATAATGATATATGGTCTTAGAATTGCTCGTAAAATTCTTCACTAAATTCTTCTGATGAAACAAAAGCCTGAACTCTACGAGGTCTCGTTCAAAAAAAAAAAATTAAATGCAAGGTGAATTTATATTTATTTCCTTTAAAGAAAAAAGAAAAATCAGAACACAAACGGGATGTAATTCAGGATCTAACTTTCTTCTGTTTTCTGTTTTCACATCATAACAGGTAACAAGATGCAGTCCTTGAAAATTAAAGCTAGGGGACAAAATGACATACAAGTACTTTAGATGCTTGAGTTGTCCAAGCTCTGGTCCCAAAGTTCCAGAAATATTAGAATTACCCAAATCCCTGAAATTCAACAACGAAAAAATAGTGAGAAACAGAACGATATAATATTTTATTGCAAATTAAAAAATATACATGATTTTGAATAAGAATCACAACAAATATAAAAATTAAAATGAAAGAGTGAGAGAGAGGGAGAGATGAGAAGTTACAAGCGGGTAACATGATTGTTGGAATCGCAAGTGACATGGAACCAGGTGCAGGGATTGACAAGAGCTGGGTCCCAACTCTGCAACGCATTCGTTGGATCGGAAAGCCTACTTCTTAAAGTTTGCAAAGCATTTCCTGAAACCCCCAATACAAACAAAAGCCACGAAACAACAAATTCAGAAACCAGCATACCCAACCACATGTTTTCTTGCCAACAAAACCAAAATCAAATAGTACAAATTTTAAACAAAATAACCCAAACCCGAATCTTAAAACCTATCACGACACTCCTTTTCAAGCCAAAAGACACACAAAAAGCAAAATAATGATCTTGCTAGCGCAGCAAAAAGGTAAACTTTGAAACCCAAAAAGGAGTGAAGTTGATGAGTAGTAGTACCTTCAGGGTTGGTGGAGAGGGAGCGGGGAATGGAGAGAAGAAGGTAAAGAAAAATAGATACAAGGTAAAGGCGAGCCATTTTTGAGCGGGTAACTATGGTGAAGGAGGAGTTCGAAGAAACAAGAAAACCAGAGAGGAGAGACAAAGAGAGAGAGAGAGATGGTGGCTAATTAATAAAAAAGCGAGTCAAGTCAAATCATTGAGTGGAAGAAGAAGAAGAAACGCTACAAAAAGTGGGTTCATTTTCGGACACTGTTTCAACCTTGAAAGAAAGACTGGCTATTGTTACTGCACCACACCGCCCAGCAGCGAGAAGACAGTGCAGGTGCAAGTGGAAAGAGAGAGAGCCAATGGGAGTGGAGGAGTGTTGGGTGTTTTAGTCATTGGCTGTGTTTTGGGTCTTTCGCGCGTTCAATGTGCGGGTTCCACCGCGCAAGCATTGATGACTTTGAAGTTTCAACTTTGAAGCCTGCCAACCGGCAACACTAGTGATGTAAACAAAACGTAAAAGACCATCCCAGCTTTCAAGCGTTGAATTGAAGGGGCTAAAGAGCATTACGGGAAGGAAGAACGAGATGTGCGGCTGCGGCCCTTCAACATTTTCTTCCACGTAGGACGGACTCCCGATCAGTAAAAGTCCAAACCAAGACAACGACCACGCCTAAGATAATGCATACGTATTAAATTCGGGTGAATTAATTATTATTTTATTTTAAATAGATCGATATGATTAAATTTGACTAATAAATAGATTGATACGGCTGAATTTGATTAATAATTTTTTTTATTTTAAATAGCGTTTGAAGCCTGAAAATAATTATTTTTTAAAATACTTCTTATTAAAAAATATATTTTTAATATTAGTATATCACAATATATATATATATATTAAAAATTCAAAATTTAGTGAAATATCATTTAAAACCTGATCCATATAACCTATTTGGTTTTATGATCTAATTATATTTTTACAATAATTTATTTTTTAGCTTAAAATTTATTTTTTTATTGTTTTGATACACTGGGGATTGAAAAAAGACTTCGAGCGCCGCCAACATTTTGTTAGAAACCAGAGTCGGAGATGACTTTTAAGTGCCATCAACATTTTTTTTCGAGAGCTGACGGTTTTACCTTAAATCATTACGACGTTAAAACCTACATCGATCACAGGCAACTTGTCACTTACCCTTTCATTAGTGCAATAATTCTTTCTCCCCATAGTCTAATTATACTAGCCTTGATAAAGCTATACTGCACTCACAGGAGCCGCTACCTAGGCTCCTCTACAAATACTAGAATTCAAGAAAAAAAAATGAATGAAATGTAGAACCATCAGCATGTACAATGCCATCTCAGACTACAGGGGATGCTCATCAGGGAGACAACTAAGTTTGGCATCTAAAATCCACAAGGCAGATCATGAAGATTGAACTGAATGGATAGATTGCATGATCATGAAAATGTTCGAAAAGTAGCAAGGTAGATAATAAGTAGTATTCTACGATCGATTTCAGAATGCAAGTTCTTGTTTTGCGCTTCCAGCATCATTTTTTAAGATGCGGGAAACAAGCATACACATCAGACTTAGGGTGCTTTGCTTCAGCATGCTCCCGGCACTTCACCTCTGTTGTGGTGCATATGAATGTCTGCATGCACACTTTGCACTGCATTCAGTATCCATGATCCACCGGATCAATTATGTAAGGAACCAGCACCGGTGTCGAGTAAGACAGCAACAAGAGATCAAGTCACAAACTTGTAAAGGACTGAATAAAAATGTCGACTTCACAAAGAATATTGATAAGAAATTAAAAAAACAACCATAACGGAGCCAATGAAATACAAGTTTACAGCAGGCACTCGATAGGTATATCCTAAGAAAATGACCAAGAAACATGGAAAAACTACCCATCGTAAATCAGAATCAAGAACCTCGTACTGGGAAACCTAAAATGCAGAAATGGTTTAATGTTCACGGACTATGAAATGAAATTCTCACTATTCACATTACTAATTGTATACCGAGAAGCGTCATGGATCTCTATAATAAATCAGTGCAAAATGAAAATCCAGCTTCTGCAAAGAGCAGTAATTGAGAAAATATCCAGGTCCAAACTCGCCACAAGTCTCAAGACATTCCCCACTCTGAACTAGAGAAAGGGGATTCTGATGTTTGCAACACAGGAGAGAAAATAAAGAAAACTCAATATAATCTCAAGAAAAATCCATTAGACTTAATCATCTTTAATTCCAATACATCTCTGAAACATGTAATGAAGAGATCCACAGTTTATTCATTCCCATAGGATGGCGTCGGACACACATCCAAATCACCCACATACATGAAAATGCGGCAGAATTATTAAAAGGGCCATTGAAAAGTAATTCCATAACCAGAAGCACAACGGGAGAAACTCTGAGCAGGCTTAAAACAAAGAGAGAAGCTTTAAGAGAAATCACAGGTAATGCAGAATTTCAGGCCAAAGCATCGAAGAAACAAGTTCCTAACATTCTCACACGGATGATCTAGTTACTTATTGCAAACCTCACTAACTGCTATAGCTAAAAATCCAATCAAATTAAAATCCAGATTAAAAGACTAAAAAAAATCTGTTAAATGACTATAAAATTATACTAACAAGATATGTTAGTATAAAAGAAGACGAGAGACGCAAAACAAGGGGAGATATAGCATACGTATGATATCAAAATTTATAAGCAAAAGCATGCAAAGAGACTACCTGGATAGACATAGCTTTCTTGTTAGACTCAAGCTGGCTTCCTATACACACAAGAAATCAAATTAAAATAACTCAACAAAATTCAATAGAAAATAAAAACAACACCACTTAGATCCGTAAATTTCCAAGAAAAGAACCAAACTTTGGAGAAATTATATGAAGTACAAGATATATATAAAGAATACCCTTCGCAGCTTTTTGCTTCTCCATGTTCCTCTCACGGGCCATTTTTGATTTCTGACCGTTTCCTCCTCCCATGGTGATTTGATATCGGTATCAGGGAGAAATCTTTATTGAATATCTGGTTGCGTGGTGGAAATTAGAACGCAGAGGAAGAAGGGACAGCACTGGCTTTGCTAATGAAAAGAAGAAGACTCTAGAAACAAATAAATATGAACACAATATGATGTCAACGTACGGTTGATCGGCTGTCCATTATATTTATATTTTACTTATGATTTATGATTCCCAAGTAAATAATTTAAATATTTATATCATGTTAATCAAATTTTAAATATTTTAAATTAATTAATCATTTAATATAAATAAAAAATAATTGGTATATTTAAATATAATTTTTATTAAATATATGCATATCTTATATATATTCAAATTAAAAAATATAAATAAATTATATATTTTAGATGAAGTTTGTAGCAGATTTTGAATTGAATTTGCTAATATTCATTATTTAACTTGCATTTTCATATGGGTATCCATTCAATTAAATTTAAATCAACATCACAAGTAAAGGAAGCTATCTTTTATATTTATATTTCAAAAATATTTTAAAAAATATGATTTTTTTATTCTTAATTAATTCTCTTTATTATTTTGATGTATTTACCTTAAAAATAAATTTAAAAAAATAAGAAAAATATTATTTTAATAAAATGGAGAGAGAGAAAAACGTGCTGCAGGACGTTGCCGGTGGCTGCCGTTAATGCCTTTCTGTTTGTAGTGATTTTTGTTTCTTTATTTATTTTCCAATTTTAAGGAATTGGAGTTTGTTTCTAATTTCTTTTATAATTTTCCCTTCGCCGAAATTAGATATATTTTTTTAAAAAATTTAATTTCCAATTTTATAAGCATGAGAAGTAATCTGTTTTAAATCATATCTGAGAAATTAATTTAGTTTTTGACGTGAAATTCGACCGAAGGAAATACTAACCCATTAACAGGAAAGATAAAAAAAAAACATTAACTTTAATATTGAGATGAAATAATTAAAAAAATAAAAATAAATCAGGATTGTGTTCTACCTTCACCCTCTCACAAATTCTTGCAAACAGAATGTTGACTGGTGTTGTGCTCTGTTTTCCGTCGCCTGTGATTTTTCTCATCTCCCAACCGCTTTGTTTTGTCTCTCTCTCAGCATCGGCATGGTTTTTTAGAGCTTCGGCACAATTGTTCACCTCGCCAAGAGCTGTAATTGATTGCACTGTCGGAAGCGATTGATCTCTCTCTCGTCTCTTTTCCTCTCTAATTCTCTCCATCTATCTGTATGCCTGGGCATGTAATGCGCTGCCTGGCTACTGCTCATCTTGATGTCGTTGACTGTTGTCTGTTTACCATTCTTCACATCTTTTTTTTTTAGTCAATTACACTGAGATTTTTATAGTTTATATGTTTTTGTTTTTGTTCTTGATTAGTTTTAAAATTTAAAATAAAAGTGATTGATTCATTTTTAATTTAAATAGTATAATATATTTTTTATAGTTAAAATATATACTGATATAAAAAGTTTAAAGATTAATAAGTGATATTAAGTTATGTTTGATAAGTTAAGTTAACGGTAATTATTATAGTAGCAGTTAGTGCTTGACAAGTGAAAATGATTGATAATTGTGATAATAATAGGTAATGTCTAATAAATTAGATGATAAATAATAAATACATATAAAATATATATTTTAATAAATAAAAGGACTATATAATGGTAAAATTAATAACTCTGTAGAGAGAAAAAAATATAATGATGTTTTAGATAGATAAATTATAAAAATATATGTGTATATATTATAAATGTTAATAATAAAGAGATTGTAAAAATTTTAATTTAAAAAGTTTATAATATATTTATACCTCATGAATTTTATTTTTTATAAAACAAAATAATTAAAATATAATTTTATTATTGTGATATTTTAGATTATATTTTAGTTAAAATAATATATATTGTATTAATATAAAATTTTAAGGAAACCACATAGCGGTAGTCGTACACCCTATCCCTGCATAAGCATGTGCTCAATGGAGTGCATTAGGTATATGCTTTGCATACGTGTACGCCAAATGGCATAGGGTGTATATTTATAATTTGTTTTTTTTTGTTTTTTTTAATAATTTTTTTTAAAATTAAATTTATCGATAATTAAATATTTTGATTTAATATAGATCTAAGATACCATAAGTTGTTAATTTCTGATATTGAACATGATTTAGAAAGTTTATTCAATTTTTTTTTTAAAATGATGTTTTTATTTTTATTTTTTATAACGTTGTTTTTATTATATTTTTGGTTTGGTTTTTTTGTTGACTTGCCCCTTGCATTTTTTTTCAATTTATCTCCCTATTATTTTTTAATTTATAAATAATTCATTAATTTATAAATATTTTTCAATTTAATTTATCTCCCTATTATTTTTTAATTTCAATATTTTAATCTTTAAATATAGTTCTCATTATGCTAATTGTTATTTATGTTGTCTATGATCATTTTAATTTTTTTTTAAATTTCATTCCTCTAAATTTTTTTTCTAATACATTTTTTTCTTTTTTTTTCTTTTTTTCCTCAGCAAGTTTTTTTATTAATAATAGTTTTATTAATTTTATCATTTAAAATTGAATTTATAAAAAATTTAAATTTTTTAATTGAACCCGATCTAAAATATTATGAGTTGAATTTTAAATATTAAATCAGATTTAGAAGATTCATTCAATTTGCATATGTTTTTAAAAAAAAAATGATGCTTTCTAATTTTTTTAATACTTTTTATGACATTTGTTTTTGAATTTTATTCAATTCATTTAGCAATTTATAGTTTTTTTTTTAATTTCAACTCACATTATATTTTTTAATTTATAAATAATTTATCAAATTACAAATATTTTTCAATTTTATTTTTAATCTTTCAATTATAGTCCTCATTCTATTAATTTTTTTTTGTGATCATTTTATTTTGTTTTTAGATTTCACCCTTTTTGTGTTTTTCTTAATTAAATTTTATTCTTATTTTTTTTATTTTTTTAATAATTTTATTCTTTAAAATTAAATTTTTTACTTTTCCTGGTGGAATGAAATGCAGTGCAGCAAATTCGAAAGGTTTTCTAAGACCAATAAAAAAAAGATAGATGAGGAATCGGAGTTGAATCCTCATGTTAATATAATGAAGATACACAGTACAATGTGGTACTACGATTCAAGAGAGAATCTGCCAGCAAGCATTTGGGATATGGCTGAAAGAATTTACACTTCCTCCGAGGCTTGCCTTCTTGCCTCCTCTTCAGCTTTAATCCAAGCCGCCTGAAATACGGAAGAACCAAACATGAAAATTTGAACAAGACTGGAAAAAAATCCCAGAATAGTATAGGCTAAAAAAATTGTGAGAACTTGCCTTTTCCTTTTCAAGTTTGGAGAGATGTGGGCGAATGGAGTTCCCTAAACTTAAGCCTCCCCATGCTTCTTGCAACTCTCTCTCTCTTGCTTCTCTACGAGATACAGAGAGCCTAGCTGGCATTTCTCCAGATTGCTGAGCAGAAGCCATCTTCTCTGTTTCGAGCCTTGATTTTTGTTTAACCAAAATTTGGTCCAAATCACCTTCATTTGTCTGCGTAAGCACTTTTCTGCCATTTCTTTTCACATTCATCTCTTCTTGGTTTAGACTCGATGCCATTTTCTCTTTCTCTAGTCTAGAGACACGCTTGACCAGAACTCTGTCCAGGCCCTCACAACCTGCAGTGACGTTTCCTCCATATTTGTTTTGGTGCCTGTAATTTCCACAGTTGCTTCCCGATGACAATGCTTGCGTTTTCTCTCTTTCCAGTAAATTCTCTTGTCTATTCAAGTCCATGTTCTCCTTCTCTAGTCTGCCTTTCTCAACTGATTCATTCTTCTTTCTGTTCTTTGCTTCCTGAACCTCTTTTTCTAGTCTTGAAACATGTTTTACCAGAAACTTATCCAGGCTTGGTACTTCTGGAACATCTTTTCTTTGACCATTAATTGCTCCTCCAATGTCCTTGCCATCCATGTCAAATGTTTTTCCCGAGTTTTTTCTCATCTCTAGAACTTCCTTTTCAAGCTTTGACGGATGCTTAATCAATATACTTCCCATGTCAGAAATGCCCTCGGATGTAGTTAAGTCAATGACCGGTTTCTTTGAAATAATTTCAAAACTTTTTCTTGAATGCTTCTTTGCTTCTGCAATCTCCTTTTCTAACTTTGAGGAATGCTTCATAAGTATACTTCCGAGATCAGGAATGCTCTTACAAGAAGTCTTCTTACAATCTATATTGACCTTTCCGTCACCAGTTTTATCCGTATTCCCTTGATTCCCAGCTTTGAGTTCATTCCTCCTCCTCCTATCCTTAGCTTCTTGCACCTCTCTTTCAAGTTTTGACATGTGCTTGACCAAGAACTTGTCTAGACTTGGGAGTCCCAACCGAGACTCGTTCCTTCTCATTGTTCCTGATCCAACAGAAAACATTCTTCGGGGAAGGTTAAGTGCTTGACTAGATGTATAATCAGCTGCAAAGACTGCATCGTGCACCTTACTGTTTTCTACTTCTGCCAAGGCAGCATTTAAACCGCATGTAGCAACGATAGTTGCCAAAGAAGAAAGTTCGTCTTCATTCAAACATCTCAGCCTCTCAAGCATCACATCCACAAGCTTGATCGTATCCAGCTTGTCCAAAGACTGTCTTCTCTTATATTTACTGATTCTTGTCCCAGGACTGGGAAACTTACAATCCACGTCTTTAGATATCAGTTCAAATTCTGACCCAGACTCCGATTCACACTCTGAAAATTCAGAATTACCATCATCCATATCTGGATTCTGACTGATTTTTCGCAGCAGATCTTTGAATTCTTCTTTGTTAAAAGTAGGACAGTTTGCAAGCTTGGTGAATGCAGTTTTGACCGCAGCTACTTGTTTATCTACCTCAAATACAGTTGCAAAAGATGCTGTGACCGTATGAGCAGTAGATCCCCCTACATTAACAGTAGATTTTTGAACTTGACAAGGCATCCGAGGACAATTTGGTATATCGAACATGATTACTTCCATAGCTTTTGCAGCTTCAAAAGCCTCGGCTGCATTTTTCTCCGCTTCAAGCAGCAGTTCTTCTGCTTCTTTATTCTGGATCCTGAAATACTAACCAATAAGCTCGGTGCAAGAATGGAAAACCTCACAATATTTCAAATCCTCCGGGCATTGAAAAGTTTACCCGGCAGCTTTTAGTATCCGACACCAAGATGCTTCCACCAGTGCAGCTTTTCGAGCCTCCACCGCTTTGTTTGCAGCCTCTCTTGCTTCAATTTTCTCTCTCAAGACTCTAGAATAATGTGGGTTTGAATCACCAAGCGCCTCATCAAGAGTCATATTCATTCCATCCAATTCCTGGTCCAATATACAAATCAGTTGTCATAAAAAAAGATGCGTGTTGACCGTTTGTTTTTTTTTTTTTCCGGGGGTGGGGATAGGAGAAAATACAGTAAGCACATGACGCAACCAACCTGCAGCATTTTGATTTTCCTCTGCAAGTAGGAGTCCCCCTTCTTGCGTGGGAACCAGTTGATAGGAGAATTCTTACGATGAGAAGGCTTCTTAATCTGGGATGTAAATTTGCTTAGAGAATTCAATGCTGATTGGCCAGTCCCTTTTGGCGACTTATTCTGCAATATTCAAGAACGTGAAATGAAAACATCACAATTAACCTCCACAAATTTCAATTATCAGAATAAGAAAACCATCCACCATTAAATCATATATATACCCAAACATGCCGCTGCTGCCCTAAATGACAACAAATGTATTGATGAAATGGTGAACCATTAACTTATAAATTAAAACTTGGTACTGGCCATTGGATCAAAGAACACAAGGAGAGACACTACTGAATTCCAGCACTTTAGTTTTTGTTTATAAGTTGAATTTTTATCCAAGAAAGAATTAAACGAATCCCAACATTCTTCGATTAATGTTAGAGTTTCTAGAATTCTAATCAATTCCAACTTTCTTTGAAACATCAAGAAAAGAAATCGAAACAACAAGAAGCAAGACCAAATTCTCTTCTTCCTCGATTCCGTTCAAATTAAAATTCAATACACATAAACAAGAAAATCCAAGAACCCTAATCTTGAAAAACAACAAAAACGAAAAGGACTTACCTTCCCGAGCTTAGAACCCGAAGAAGCCTTCTCCCGCGAATCACATTCCTTGTTAACAGGATCAAGAACAAAGCTGTCGCTGCTGTGCTTGTCTAATACAGAGATGCATCCCATATCCAAGCACCCAAGATCCATTGATTGCTGAATTGTACAATTAAATCTCTTGAAAATTGTAAATTCAAAAATATTAAAAAGAATTTAATTGTCAGTCTTATGCTTGTTAGTCAGGAGATATTTTGGGTTTTGAGAGATGGAAATGAAAGAAGAAAATTGTTTATTTTTTAGGGGACGTGATTTTATGAAAAATAAATTATGCTAATGTAAATCGTTCTTTAAAAAAACGTAAAGAAATAAAAGTAGCCGTTACGGCTAGAGGTTGGTGGTCTCTAACGGCTAGTTTTAATTAAATCTGGTGTATTTGGAGTTTGTTGAAGCTAATGGTTACCTTCTTGTTGCCCGACACGAGATTATACGTTTTGTATTATCTCGTGTGTATATCATTTTTTAAAAACTAATTTTAATAAAATTAGCATTATTATTATAGAAAAAACTAAATGGTGTGAAAAACTTACTATGCCAAATGCGCTTTGCACCCTCTCGCAATTCATTCTGAATTGTCACAATGATTTTATTTTTTTTTTATTGTAATTATTGATTTTCCCCCAAATCTTTTATAGCCAAATTAATGGTCACTCGGCTCTAATTTTTTTAAGAAAGGACACAATTATAAGATAAGATAGAGGATGAAGTGTGAAAAAACATGAAAAATAGGTAACACTGTGTGCAAAGTTCACTCTTGGTCCTTCTACTTTGCTATTTTTGACCTTTTGATCCATGTGGTGTTTGAAAAACCAAAGTTGGTCCAACATTTTATTTTTTTATTTATATAGTTCATAGTTTGAAAAAGAAAAAAAATCACTAAATTTGGGTTGGTGAGAGCAAAGGTTTGAACTAATATTGATTTTTGCCATGAAAAATATTGATTTTAATGTTAAAAGATTTTATTAGATGATGGAGTTTCACAAAGGTGTTTTTTTTTTTTTGGCATTTTCATTGAATGAGATGAAGATTTGAGATTGAGAAGGTTTTTGAATTTAAATTGATTTTAAGTTTATCAAGTTTCTAGAATATCTTTTAGGTGTTTTGAATTAAAATAAATTAAAAATCTATTTTGTAGCACAAAATGCCCTAGCCCAGTTTTTTCGGTGACCCTCCAATCATTGGAAACTTCGGTTACAAATAATATAGCGCCTACATCTTCTTCTTTTTTAAAAAACAATAAAAGGCTTCAGTGAGCCGTGTGGATTAGTGTGGATTAGTCGTGGTGCGCGTAAGCTGGCCCGGACATCACACGTCAAAAAAAAAAAAAAAAAAAAAAAANAAAACAATAAAGGGTTGTCCGCCTTTCAATATATAAAAAAAATAAAGAGGTTTTGTGCGCTGACCATCACGTTTTGAGAGTCCAGGTGTCTTAACCTTGCCAATTATAGCATGTAAAAATAGAAAATATACACCTCGTCTGCTTGCAGCGGTCTCACCCCTCTTTTTTATGGCATGTGCACACAAAACAACTTGAATTTTGTCGGGCTCTTCTTGTTTTTGCATTTCTTTTGACATGATAACCAGAGAAATATAGAAGTCTTCCAGTGTGGTAAAATAATGCACCGATAAAAATCTCTTCATTTTTCACTTGTAAACTAGCCTCCGCGCGCCCGAGTACATGAAATTGATAGTGTGTCTCCACAAAGGTGATACAACGACTGCAACAGATGGGGAATCGCAGGTTAATAATATCTATTCATCCGCTGTCCATATTTGATCTCTAATCCACTTTGTTGCCACCCATTTCACCCCTTTGATGACTGGACAGCTTCCGTGAAGAGATGTCTGCAAAAGCGTAGCGCACAAGGGTGAGAAATCACATGCAGAAACTGGGGTACCAATAGCTAAACTAGTCATTATAGATTGAGAAATAAAAATTTCCAAAAACCATGGCTAATGCTCTACGACCATTCCCGCATACTAATTCCTTCAGAATAAAATGAACTAAAGAGGGGAAAATCATGCAGCGCAAATCATCCAGCTAAGGTGGGCATGCAGAATGACAAGAATGCGATTTGGTTCAACACGGTATACCCCAAACGACCTTGAAAGAATAGCATGACAAAACACCATTCAAGTGAGGAGGTTTTCTGCTATATTCTCTATCCTAACATAACAAGAAGTAGAACGCAGAGTTATATAAAGAACGGGTTCAAAAATGTTACGGGTTTGACACCATGCCTAGCACCACCATTTAACCAATTTTCATGGACCAATTTATTGGAAAACTCTTTAAGTTACATACTTAAACATGTCAACATAACAAGTAAAATGCATAGTTGTACATGTATGATTATGGGGTGAAAATGATCTGACAAAAAAAAAAAATTACCGGATCAATTGTGCCATTTGGAAACAATGAGTAAAATAGAAGCCCATCACCTTGCCGAGGCTTCACTTTCAAACCGACACATTGTTTATAATCAAAACCAGGACTTACTCCAGAGCCATTCTATAAATCGAACCAGTAGGGTGGTTACTATCAGTATGAAAATGATTCAAATCATAAAGCAACAAAAAGACACAGAATCTGATCAAATACCTCGAAGGGGAACATGGTTTCTCCACCTTCTTCCACATTAGACAGATACAGCAAGAAAGAAGCAGCCTGCAAGATGGTGAATCAATCACAAATTTATAATATTTATTGCATAACACTTTCACAGTTACTGCAAGATCACATGTTTAGTTTTAAGAAAACAACAATCTTTGAGAACAATATAACATGCTGTGAAGTAAATACCTTGTAAGCAATTGAGAACAATATAAAAAAAGCTTCAAATATGATTTTGGGTATGATGCCATGCTAGAACGACTGAAATGACAACTAGAAAGGAAAGGCATGAAAAGAAAATGATGGCATGCAAGAAAGTGATCTGACTTTATGAACTGCCAATTTAGTACAGCATTCTACACGTAGTGGCGAGGGAGTGGTAAATTTAACATTCAAGATGCTATGGAGGTGCTTGTTATGTACCCTTTGGCTCGACTGTGGACCATATTCATCTGGGTTAAACACATCATAATGCGAATCATACTTCTGCCCGATTTCATAACGCAAGATATTAAATGCCTGCAACAGGGTGATATCCACTCAGACAAACATAGAAATGACCTGTATAGAAAGGTTAATTATTTTCAAATTTTAAATGCAAGGGGACATGATATCAAATACTTAATTAGATAAGAATTATTAACTGAAAAAGATCAAATCATGCTCACGAGAAAATATAAGACGTTATTCTAACATCACACATCCAAAATATCAGAGATGCCAGCCTGGGCTCCAGGGAGCACATATAGGAGGAAGAGCAAAAGTAGAGGGATCAGATTTCACATGCATTAGCTAGCATTTCAAAAGCATTAGACTTTATTTTGGACCATCAAGGTAACTGTTAATTGACTATATAAATCTAACCAAAACATGGTTGCTCATTATCTCCAACTTTCCCTTTTCAACTAAAAGACTACAGGGAAACTAGAGAAAGAGTTCATAATCATGTTGAGTTGCAGATTCTGGAATCAGGGTCCCTACTTTTCTGAAACCATAAGACACATCTAGATTGCTTATAGCCTTGAACCATTTCTGAAATAAAATAGTGAGCAAGTTCCATGGAAACAGGGCTTAATTGGGTCAATCAATTAAGTCATCAGAAAGAAAGGTGAGCAAGTGACTAGCTAAAACAGGTGTTAATAAAAGCTAGTCTTTTCTGTCAGTTTCTCAGTTTTCCTTAGTATTTTCAAGATAACTGACCTGCTAAAACAGTCTCTCTCAGAGGTAAGTTGTGATATCATTTGAAACTCTCTCCGCTTTTCTCATATGCATCCTTAACATTGTTAACAGTTATTTTAACCAGTTAATCTGCTAGTAGTGAACATCTAAATTGTAGCAGTTCTTTTTTCCTTTGACTTTTACCAATGTGCTTGATTTAGTTATCAAAGCCCCATGAGCATGAAACCAAACAACTTGTATGTGTGTTGCTCATAAACAAGTGTCATTTAAAAAAAAAAAAAGCAGGAGAATACCTGGTTCTCTTGAAGAACAAATATTTAGAAAGTTGCTAGACTGTTTTTTTTTATAAAACAAAAAATCAGAACAAAAGAGAGTCAGTGATCCATCAGATTCTATAATCTGGAACATTAGGTTACATAATGTCATCAAGTATTAACAACTGTTGATTGAGTCATATTTGAATGTAAGTTATTGCCTTTAGCTTTACTAAAAGAAAGAGAAACAAGTAAACACATGGATATGAAAAGCAGTATACTACCTATTACATAATTATTATCACAATCCTATGAATTCCAGCCCCAAATAAAAGCCAAAAAAGAAAATGACATCATAGCAGCAAGAAAATACCTCTCCATGGGATTGCGGGATCATTGTAGCCTTTGCAATTTTCTTCTCGATGAAGTCCAAGGTCCCAGTTTCATCTTCTGATCCACTAACAAATGAGCCTGAACTGTTTTCATGAGTTCTAATGTCAAAAGGGATGAAAAGTCCATTGACTAAAGAGTTGCAAGATAAGGACATGGTGCATTGCACATAAAAGGGAAATGGAAAAGAAATGATTTACCTTGTTCTAGTTCCTTTGGTACTCTCAGCAGTTTCTCCCTTTCGCAAAGCTAGTGTAGATGGTTTTAATTTAGACTCAACCATTTTAATTATGCTTTCGCATTGTTCAGGAGTCGCAAACTTCGGAAAATAAAGTGCTCTTGGTTTCCAACTTAATACCTGAAACCATGTATAAAAAAGATGCGCACACAAATTAGAATAACAGATTTACATCATTCAAAGCATTTCTATATCAGCAGAAAAATAAAATAAAATTACAGCCTATCCATTTCCTCTCACAAAAACATTGGTTTATTTACAAGATTGAAACTCTTCTTTTCCTTTCAGTGCATCATTTTCTGTTTTATTTCTTACCCACCAACACCATCTCCAAAGTGCCACAAATCATTCCACAGTTCGGTATTTTCATTTTAATAATCTTATTTGCCATCATTTCGATAAACAAAACTAAAATTAATTTCCTTTATGGGAATTAATCAAGCTAAGACTTCTAAATAATTTACCAAAAAAATATGATCCAATGAAAACTACCACAAATCTATCTCACATCAAACTCCAGTAACCTAACCTGACTTTAAGTCCAACTCTCCAGTAACTCCCCAATCTAACACTAACCCAAAAACTTATCAAACTTGAATTACCTGAAAAGGAATGGATTCAACGGAAGCTTCTCCAGTAACCCCATGCGGCTTCGTATCATGATCCCCTTCAGCTACTTCAGGCATTCTTAACCTCGGTATAGTATCAGGTACATCCTGCAAAACCATACTAAACAATAATCACCCTCTAATCAGAGTAATTAATTAAAGCACAAAATCAACGCACGCAGAGAGAGAGGCACTCACGTGGGGGAAGAAAATGGAACTGTAGAAACCGGCAAGAAAGAACAAAGAACAAAGAATAATTGCAGCTGGTAACCCCAGTTTTCGTTTTGATCGCTTCGTTTTGATTTTCATTGACGAGTCTTCTTGTTGCTTTGGGTTGTGTTCCGTCGATCTTGAAAAATGAAACAGTTTTTTTCTGGAACAATTGAAAGAGTTACATGAACTTTTGTATTTAGAATTTATTAAGAATATAATTTAAATTCAGAATTTAATATATATAATCATGCAAAAGTAAGATATTATTGTCTGTTTGAAAAACTTTTATTTGCATCAATTCTTATTAAAACATTATTGTTTTTTTTGTTGACCCATTTTTCTTATTAGTTTTTTTAATTTTGCTCGTAATTAATGGGGTTTTTTTTGTTTGGTAATGTGTGTGGATGATGGTTGAGTATTTTTTAACAAATTTCAATTTTTAGGCCTTTTCAGTAGGAAATTAATATGAAATAGATTTATTTATATTTTTCAAAACATTAATATTTTATACAAAATTAAATAAAAATAATTTTTAGTGTTTTATTTTAAATTTTAAAAAATATAATAAGTTATTAATTAAATTCAAATTTATTTATAAATTAAATTTAATTAAACATGTGATAAATAAAATAAAAGTGATTTTTGGGATTGATTGTGCGTTTTGTTTTTTGGCGTTAATGGCGGGAAAGGAGGTTTTTTTATTATTTTTATTTTCTTTCTTTGGCTTTGACGTCACGGGGGCGGGAAACAGGTGGCCACTGCAGGAAATAAAATTTAATTAAACACGCAATGGGTAGTGTAATCTGACGAGGCAACAAAAATTAGTGCAAGTGAAGTTCCACGTTGGATTTTTGGTTTTCTTTGAATTTGATTTGCCATTCGATTATCCAAACTTGCGGAGTCATGGCCCACATGACCATAGTTGTCAATGAAAATGATGTTCACTTGGTTTATTTTTATATTTTTAAAAAATTATTTATTTATTTAAAATTATTTTTTATATTTTCAAACCATTTTATTTGTTAATAATAAATTTTAAAAAATAATAAAAATTATTATTTTAATATGTTTTTAAAAAATATATTTTAAAAACTAATAACTACAACCATAATAAAAATTGTAATCTACCTTTTGTCTTATCTTAATCGGCTGACAGAATGACATCTTTTCTTCGCTTTCTATCCTTTTGGTCATCAAGAAATCCTTCTTTGTTTTTATCGTCACTTTATAAAGTTATACTCTCCCTGAAAATTAGTATTATACAAATCATTTATAAAGTGTTAAATAATTATTTAAATTTAATATAATTACTTAAATTATTAGATGAGATTTTAAAATATAATTTATATTATTTTTAATAAATTTTAAATTTATATAAATTTATTTCATCTTGTACTTTAATTTTTATCAAATAAATAAAAAAATGAGATTCAAACTCATGATTTAGTCATCAAAATTATAATACCATGTCAAAATTATTAGATAAAATTATAGAATATAATTTATATTATTCTCCAACGTATAATTTCTTCCTTTTCTTCTTCGTGATTTTAAATTATCAATTTTTATTTTATTTATAAATTAATATCTTATATTTAAAAGAGGGATGATGCTTTTCTTAGCCAAGTAAAAGATATAAATTTCGATAGATAATTTTGGGTTTTTCATCAACATGTGAGTTGTTGTTGATAATAAGACATTTTTGAATTTTTTTTCTACCGCATGATTGTTTTGATCTATATAGATAATGTTTTCAGCACAAAGAGTATCGAATTAGCTTATAAAACATGTCGTGAGGTTTGTTGTGGTTCGGATAAAAATGTACTTGCATAAGATAATAAATCCAAATCTGAGATCTCAAAGGTCAGTTTGATTTTTTTGTTATTCACTTTTATTTATAGATATTCTGTTTGAAGATAAAATCACATATTGTTCGGAGTAGCACAGTTTAATTAGTAACACAATCCCTAGTAGCATAATCAATTGAAATTTTGAAAAAAAAAAGTTGCAAATTGATCCAAAATATACTTGTAAGGCCTTTCATATAATCTTAGATATAATGTATCCATACCACTTGATTATTTGTAATATTTGTAATATCATAACAAAAATTAAAATATATTTTTAATATTAAAATAATTTCATTTTAATTTTTTTATTTTTTCACAAGACATTTTCTTTTTTTAGCAAGTAGTGCTTGTATGATTAAAGAGACATATATAATATTTTTTAATGATCAAATCTAGCAATATATCATCTTACTGGATGTACAACTATGTTTTTTTATATAATGTGATGTGTGTATAATTAATTATTTGTATTTGTATTTTTTTCTTTTAACAACTAAAATATATAATTAAATTTGATATTACTGGTAGATCCAAGCCCCATGATTAATGGATATCAAAAGTTTAGTTTTAGTATAATTACCAAATATTTTTAATATTTTTTAAAAATAATATTAACCTACTTTAAACCGTTAGCAATATACTAATGTTTTTCAGTTATGCCAATTTTTAATATATTTTTATGGATATTAAATATTTTATTTATTTATAGTATTTTTTATTAGAATCAGTTAAGTTTGGTTCGGATTTACTGGTTTGAACAATATAAAATTAAAATCAAACCGATCTAAATTTTTTTAATTAATTTAATCAAATTTTTTTCTTAATTATTTTTTTTAGTTTTCTCAATTCAATCACTTTATCAGTTTTTTTCTCACCCCTGGTTATTATATCACAATCACACCAACTTGATACCCATCGATCATTATTTAAGCAACCATGAACAGTGATGATTTTAGAGCCACAGATTTGTATCACGCACCCCTATTTTTTGTGTACCAATGGCCACCCTTCACTACCAGAGTACAGAAAGAACTTATTCCTCCATAGATTTTGATAGAACACCACTAAGATTTTATCTACTTGTGTTTCCATGGTGACATTCCATCAGTTTCGATGGTTGCGTAGCATCACTATTATATAAAGGACCTTCAAACCTTCAAACCTTTAACCTAGAGCCTCACAGCAATATAACAACCTAGTTATAATAAGCTTCTGTACCTTGCCATCAGTCTCGTGGCTAGCTAGAACTATGATTTCAAAAACAAAGATGCTAATGCTTAGGTAACGTTACTAGCTTCCTGTAATAATTACTTTTGATTGCGTGTTCTCCTTTGACCTGAAGTTAACTAGAGTTTTACTAAACGCGTAGTCAGTATTCTTTTGCAAATGAGCTTCAATTCTTGCATTTCTAGTGATTTTTGTCAGTTAGCAGTGGATATGTTTATGTGTTTGCTAATTTGGCCCTGATATTGATTCTAGGTATGACAGCTCGTGCAGGAAAACCAGGCCAGCACTCCAGTGCCATTTTAGCAGTCCTCCATCTGTGTATCGGCTGAAAAAATCAAGGAACTCGATCAAAGAAAGCAAGATGGAGGATTGGGTACCTCATCCTCGCACAGGGATTTATGTCCCCAAAGGCCATGAGTGGGTGATGGACGATGTACCAGAGAAAGCAGCTTCATTAAATCAGACTTATTGGCTAAGGAATGTTGATGGTGTTGAGAAACCTGACCCTGACACGCCCTATGATCCTTGCTTGTTTACCAATCTTTATTAATTGAGTTGGTTAACAAGGCTTCGTTCCAGTTTCATGCTAACCACGATCAAGATGAAAACTTAGGAAATAAATGATTAAAGTTGCTGTGGGCCTGAATCGTATAATATAATTTTTTTAGATTAACATGGATGTTTTCTGCAATAATTTTTATAAGTTTTAAAATTAATAATTATATAAATTTTTTTATTATATAAATAACTAAAAATTCTAACCTGATATTTAAAAAAAACAAACCTCTTATATTCAAATTCTTACTCCTTTATTACAGAATATAGTTACTTGCCTACGTATGCAAGTAATTAGTAACACAAGTCCAAGAAATTTTACGCAGTCCTTTTCCTTTTCCGAGATGGTTCTGTTGTTGCTACACTCATGCAATATTCACATTAATCAACGGATGATTCTGCAGCACCATACTTCGTGATTACTCACAGGGCTATAGCTGTTCACAATGCAGGGGAAGAAATCCTCAACACTGAGCATGCTAAGTGTTTAGCTGGTAACTTGGTATGGCCACATTTCTTGGCTGGTATGCGAATGGTGCTGATGCTGTAGTCACCAGTGGCAACCGCCGACGAAAGTGTGCGTGGATAATCATGGCAGGGCAAAGCAAGGAACTTATTCTTTGAGGCAAGCCAACCCTTTCTCAAATTACTCGTTTCTAAACCCCATACCTTGTCTCAAATCGAAATCCTTCATTTCAAGTGTCTCCATCAGATAACAAAGAAAATGAAATGTTTCGAGGGAAACTACAAATCAGTCCCCAACCAATTTAGAAACTGACGAATGAGTCACCAATCTTCGAAATTTTATTAGTTTCTCCAAGACACCGCAATCTCAACCTCTAAAATTTTCTAATTTTTTTAATATAATATTAAAATCTTGTTAATAAAATATTCATATTAAAAATCTACTCATTTATGTAAGTTTTAAATCTAAATAATTTTTTAAATATTAAAAAATAATATAAAAATATTATTCACCGACTATCTAACTTGAGGGCGTGTATGAGATGGGTTATTTCACAACCTAGAATTCTATATATATATATATATATAAAAACCAATTTCACAGTCGTTTTAGCTCTGCACTGCTATCTGCATTTCTTCGAAGCAAGCAAACTTCCTAACCCTCTCACAGTCTCACTCGTCAAGAATAACATCTGCCGCGTTTCAGCGAACCCTCCTCCTCTCTTCCTTCTGAATTTTCTCTCCAATTCTCAAACTTTCATTATTTCTTTGAAACCTCGCTAAAAATTTCACCTGTCTTTATCTCCATTTTTTTTCCTTTTCTTCTTGCGCTGCCATCTGTGGCAACAGATAAACCGGATCGTGAGTTCCGTGGTGCATGACGAGCGCATCGGAGTTGTTTTATAAAAGAAGGTCGCGAGTGAGCCGAGCCAATACCGATCTAGGGCTCGAACCTTCTGTTTCTGACCGTATTTTTTACCAAAATTACAATCGCCGCCATCACAATAATCATAATCACCGTCATGATTTAGACGGCTGTGATCCTCTTCGCAGATCTCCTCACGTGCGGCACCCCTGCCAGCGCTTATCGTTTCTCTCTGTAAGAAACTTGCATATATTGGAATTTGAGTCTTCAAAAACTATATCTTTAATTGTTTTATTGCTTTAATTACTTGATTTAAAATTGTAATAATTCTTTAGCGGTCGTAAATAATGCAATAAGCAAAAACATTTACTATAGAAAGCTACAAAAATTTAGTAAATTTGTTTTAAGTGGATATTTAAGTTGAAGTTTCTTTTGATTTACATTCACTAGAGAAGAAATTTACTGACGGTCGTCTGGATTTATCGAAATCTGTTATGGAAATCACATAAATTTTAGACCAAATTAGGAGGTCAATTGTATCCTTGGCTTTAATTGAGGAATGAGGTGATTTTAATATAAATAAGAATGTAAGATTCCGTGAAACAGCTCGCGTATAGATTGTAATTAATCCATACCAGCTAGCTTGCTAGACATCATCTTTTGAAAGATTTGAGTTTTTGGTTGTTTCATGGTTGTCCAACGTTTTATGCTTAACTCGTAATCTGTCGAATGAGAAAATTCTGCTAGATATCTTAATTATGAACTGATAAAGGTGTGTATTTCGAATGTTGCTGCGCTGCACCTCGACATTGGGCCATTCCATTTGGCTAACGTGTGTGTATTCTTATCTAGTCTCAAATATGCATATCTAATATTAAAATCAATTGGATTGATAAAGGTGTGTAATTTTTATGTTTACTCGTTCGCTAATATTTCCTGCTATTTGTTTTCGTTGCTCAATTGTGTCTGGTTTCTCAATTGAACTTTATGTTCTTCACTTGTTTGGCGAACCATAGGGCATTTTTTTTTTTTGCATTATTGCAAACTCTTAGTTTTGCAATGCCACTTTATGATCTTTTTTATGTCCCACTTGTTGTTGTATTGCATCTGGCTTGCACAGGAACGTGCCTCATCTCGACTTGATCAAAGTACCAGTCAATTTGTACCAAGCAATAATAACAGCACTGAAACTCTAAGCAGCACAAGCCGGCCAAGAGTGACTGTAAATGACAGACTTCCTGGAGCTGTGCTACTTGCAAGGGCAAGGCTTCTCGAAAGGTTAAGAGGAGTGTCACTTTCTGGAAACAGGTGATTTAGATACCCTGTTGAATTCCCTATATAATGCACAGAGTTATGCATACATCGTGGTACTTGGACCCATCACAAATTGGCAGCCATCAATATTAATGATGGTAACTTTTGGCATTTGTCACATGTGCATGCTATACCATCATATGTCCGTGCTGTTAAAATCTTGATAGTTATGGCTGCTGCTTTTGGTCCCATTTCTTATGCCCCCCACTACTAGCATTACTGCTTGTCTTATTATTGCGTGGAGATGGCTGCATCTATGTCACATATGTTACCATAAGAATGTAGATCTAGGCCATATTCAGGACAAACACAATGACACGGTTTTCTTTGCTAATGCAAGCATGTTTTGTTATCTCTGAAGCATTGGTCATGGAATTAACTTAAGGTACGGACCTGTTTATTTTGGCTTCATTCAGGCAAAGTGGCCGGGCTTCTCTTGGAATCTATAACAGGGAGTATATGCTTGGCGATGAATTGAGGGTTGTTGATGCTGGGGACTGGGGAATTGACATTCCTACAGGGTTGTTTGCTGGAGGTTCTCCTTCCGATGACTCAACCCTTCAAACAGAAAGACTTCACACCATGCAGGAATCACACAAGAAGAAACCACCTGGTCTAACTCAAGATGCCCTTCACTGTTTGCAATCAGAGGTATTTAGCAGTGTAGAGAAGGGGATCGAAGGGGGTGTATCTCAGGTGTCATGGGATTGTAGTATATGTCTTGAGAGTTTCACAGAAGGAGATGAACTTATTCGGTTGCCATGTGAGCATAGGTTCCACTCTGCTTGCTTGGATCCTTGGGTCCGGACTTGCGGTGACTGCCCATATTGTCGAAGAGATGTAGTTGTAACTAATGACTGAGAATGAACATGAAGTCCTTCTGAGAAGGTTTTATGTTTCTTCCTCTGCAGATTCTCTAACATTGTAGTCTCCTAGTTCAAAGTTTATATCTTGACTGAATTTCATTAATGTTGTTTCGTCGTTTCGTGTGGTGTTCATGTCATACTTGGTTTTGTTGTAAAACATGAAATTAGCTCAGCCTAGAGTCCTTAATCCCCACTTAATATTTTCTGTTTGGAGTTTCGTTTATACCAGATGATGCTGAGTAATATTCCTTGATTTCAAATTTTCAATTCGCTGTCATTTTTATTTTTCCAATACTCTCATGTATAGTTTTACCTTGTTGCATCAAAGGGAAGATATAACGAGAAGGATACACAAACCTGTTTTGAAGACTTTTCATGTTATTACAGAACGAAGAAGAAAGGGTAAAAAGTGATCTATCATCATTCATTTGGTTATCACGGATTCGACTGCAATAAATCTGTGAAGTAATTTGAATTTCTGGACCAATCAAATTGGGCCCAGCTGAATTGGATATAATTCATCATGTTACTTTTAGCAAAGGGGGGATGGAAGAGAGACGTTACTGAAGCTTTGCCATGTTTTATTATTAATTTGAGGACACAGCATAGCATTTGGTGTGGACAATGAAGATGTTCGTTCTGCACTTTCTAGCCTCCTTCAATGAAAGATTATAATATAACTCGGCATGTTTCATTTTTATAATTTCCCAGAAAGGTAATCTAATGGCTAATGCTTTTCAACTTTCTGTTGCATAGTTTAAGGCCCAATTGTACTGATTTGCTAAACCTAATTTGTGAAAGCTTTGCAAAGAGAAGAGCTCTCTCCTTCAATGAAGTTTTTGAATTCTTGAAGTCGGCGAGACTGAAAGGATTAGTATGGCCTCAAGATGGTGTTCTTCTATCAATAGTTTCTATGATGGGAGAGCTCTAATTTGTGAAAGCTTTGCAAAGGCAGCTTTCACTTTCGAATAAGGTCCTGTGTAAATTGATACTCAGAATGTTTACTGTGTTCATAGGGTTCGAAATCGCTTGATGAAAGTAGTTCTTGTTCCTCTTCGTAAATCCTTGTGAGTGCAAGAAGTTTTAATTCAATCACACAGAGGGCTGTTGTGTCAACCATTGTGAAGCAAATGTTTTCGGGTTTTTCTACTGAGGATTGCAATGAAAGGCTTAAGGTTTATGTTGATATTGCACAAGAACATTGAGGAAAAGGGAATTGTGGCTTCTTCATGAAATTTCAGCTTCTTTGAGAGATTGAAGTGGCGGAAAAGTTGTGGACTCTCAACGTGAGAAACTTGTTTACTATGTACAAAAGAAAGGAAGCCTGAGAAACTGTCTGGCGATTTATGGGATATCAAGAGACATGACTAAAACACAGGAGGACATTTGTGTATCAATGGAGCTATTAATTTCAGAACTCAGTGAAGAACCCTGTAAGGGAAAGACAGTTAATAATACTGAAATTTATCCTACGCTTTGCAAGATTGAAGGATGCAATCTTCAATCCAACTTTGAGTTCATGAGGTAATTGAAGTATAGTCGAAATGTAAATATTCAGATGCTGTTTGATCAATATTGGGATTTTCTGTTCCAGAAAATACACGCCAAGAGAAGATGCCGCGAAAGATATTTGTTTTGGTGACTTCGAATTTCAACAGGCATCTGCTAACTACTGGGGCATGTGGGGGGAGTTACAAGAGAAATAAAGGGTATACAGTAATACAGAATTGCCAGGGATTGTGTTTCGGAATCTGAGAGGTGATTTGAGTTTTCCAGCAAGGCACTCCAACGGGGTGACAATGGTTAATGGTTATTGAAATGATTCACTGCCAGCATTATTGGAGAGAGATGTTGTTCCACTGCTAGAACATTTGATGAGATTAGTCCACCCTGATCAAGTTATGAAATCAGCCGTTTCTGGAGAGTTGTATAAGAATTTACTTGTATATAATTGAGGTATACGAAAACACTCCTAATAAGAAACTTGGCTTTCAGTTGCATCTGGAAATTGCTTTCAGTTGTATGTTCACGATTTTTTTGCCAATCTCTTGATCAAGTTCCACTTCTCAAATATACAGGTTGTTAATGTATAGTACAATCCTACAGCAAAATTCATGACGAGAACAAATTCATGAAATAAATTTGGTTTTCTTAGAATCTCCAATTAAGTTCTTCACGCTAAAAAAGTAAAGAGAGAAAAGGTCCTTACAACTTAATTGTCAGTGCATCTGATGCTTTGATCCGTAACCGGTAATTGGATATGACATCAGATGCTTTAATGATAGTTTTTCCTTATTTTTTGAATAAATATTTAGAGACCATCGCGTGTTTAATGGGATGGTAAGAGTTGAGTTTGCTCTCTCAAAAATACATGACAATTCTTTGCCTATTTAAGAGATGAGCTGAAACCTAAACATAGAAGCTTTGCGTAAGCCAGAGTTTGCTGGTATTTTCAAGAACTGGGGTTTTCTCAGATCTTGATTTGCTTGTTAGATCAAATGGGTTGGTGCTCTGACACCATGTTTTCTTTCTTGTGTCTTTTGTAGATATCATAGCAGGCAAATACTTGTGTAGCAGGTATGCTCTACCTAAATGTTTGATTTATACGAAATTCTTCTATTATCCAAAATTAAACAACGTAGACATATGAACATAGAGTGAAAGTTCGTGCATTTTCTCATGCTCTGGCCTGCCATGGACTGGAGCACGTTTAAGAGTGATTATATATGACCAAGCATATAGAGAACTCTTAAGAAAGAACAAATCTGAATGCCTCAACATTTTTCCAAGCAATCTGGCATTTGTCTGGTATGGTTTTGAAGTTTTAGGTACCCAACTGATCAATTTATGTTTGTTCACGGTCATTGATCCAACTGAAGAATTTTGGAATTTGATTTGATTTTTTGTAAGAAGAAAACGCAGAGGAGTTCGTTGAACAGGAATTCTTTACTTTCAGTAAAAAGGAAGGGGGAGGGAGAAATTGATTCCTTGACATGTTGTTTTACTATTAGCTTGACAACTCAGGTCTGAAGAATCAAATGTGCTTTCGCCTCCCCTTTCCCATATAAAGATATATGAATTCTGATAAAATTAAGGAAGCAGAACTGAAAAGCAATTTGCTTGGAACTTTCAAAGAGGCCAAGATTGATAGTATCTGGAGCCGGGCATGGCAATTCCCTAGAAAGTTTGAACATGATGTTACAGAGTTCAAGGGCCAATGGGAATTTATTTCCCCTACGAATAAACCTATTTTACAGGTTATCAGTTACAGCTGATTGCAAGTGCCGCCCCAAGAATAGTAGCAACATTTTAGGCGTTTAGCACCTACAAGTCCTTGGTCCCCAAGTAACGCTCTGCCTATAAAAAGAATTTCATTGCCTTTCTCCTTGATTCTTCTCCTGCCTCATAGCACCAGTAGGCACCACCACAAACAAACAATTTTCAAGACTCTAAAACCCTCACTCCCATGGCTCCTTCTCCTTCCTTTCTCATTGGCCCACCAGAGATTTACCGCGGTGCCCCACTCACCACCACCGCAAGAACTCAAAAACCACAAACAAAAGCTCCTGTATGGTACCCTCAGATGGAGATTCCTACCTTAACCCCTTGCCAGTTTCTCTTCTTCAAAATCACTCCCAGTACACCCCTTGAAACTCTATTTCGCTGGTAAGAACGTGCCTGGAAAGAAGACCCAAATACCACTCGCAAGCTCATTTGCTATCTTGGATTAGCCACCATAAAGGGAAAACCTAATAAACATGCGTTCTTTAACTCGGTTCTTTGGCTTCACAAATACCAACATTATGTTCTTGCATCAAATCTTGCAGTCTTGGCAAGTTTTGGGTACTTGAAAGATCTTCCGGAAATCTTGTATCGAATCTTGGTGTTTGAGATAGAAAATGGAGGTTACCGTCAAAGTAGCATGTTAAATCAAGGAGAGAATGTGAAAATGGTTCGGATCGAGAATGAAGAGATGGAGAAGGAGGAAACGAGGGTTCTGAGGAGGGAGAAGGACATGTTTTGGGCTGAATGTGCAGTCTTTTTTCACCGAACTGTTTCAGCATATCATATCTTGCACAATTGTGTTGCAGATATTTATGCAGATTTGCTGAAGTCTGATATCGAATTCTTGAACTTGGGTGAAGTTGAAAAGATTACTTTGGCTGCAAAATGGTGTCCTTCTGTCAATAGTTTCTATGATAGGAGAACTCTGATCTGTGAAAGTGTTGCAAAGGCAGTTTTCCCTTCTGATTCAGACCCCGGGTACTTTGATATTGAAAATGCTCACTATGTTTATAGGGTTCGAAATCGCTTGATGAAAGAAGTTCTTGTTCCCCTTCTTAAAGCCCTTGTGAGTAGAACAAGGTGTGATCCAATCACACACAAGCCTATTAGGCCTATTGTGTCAACCACTGTCAAGAAAATGTATTCAGGGCTCTGGACTGCGGACTACAATAAAAGGTTTAACGTTTACGTGGAGATTGCAGCAAGAACAATGAAGAAAAAAAAGTTGTTGCTTGCTCATGAAATTGTAGCTTTGTTGAGGGATAAAAGTGGCAGCATGGTTGCAGAGTCTAAATGGGAAAGGCTTGTTAACTACTTGAAAAGGAAAGGGAGCTTGAAGAATTGTTTGGCAGTTTTTGGGATATCAAGGGACATGAACAAAATGCAGTCGGATATTTGTGTATCGATGGGGTTGTTAGTTTCAGAACTCAGTGAAGAACCATGGAAGGGCAGGATTGTATTTTTTGGTGAAGATCCTAAGATTCGCATGATTCAAGGAAGTAATCTTCGAGCCAAGATTGAGTTCATGAGGCAATTGGACTATAGTAAGGTTGAAAATATTAAGAGGGTGTTTGATCAAATATTCGAATTTGCTCTTGCGGAGAAGATTAGCCAAGAGAATATGCCACAAAAGATATTTGTTTTCACTGACATGGGATTACAGCAGGTATCTGCTTGCTTGTGGGGCATGTGGGGAAGTTATAGGAGAAGGAGAGGGTGTACAACATTGCCAGAGATTGTATTTTGAAATTTAAGAGGTGAAACTGGTATCTTGAATTTCCCAGCAAGGAACTTGAATAGGGTGACGATGGTTGATGGCTTTTCGAATGATTCATTGGCAGCTTTGCTGGAGAGAGATGTGGTTCCAACTCTAGAAGATTTGATGAGGTCAATTGGGCCAGATAATATTTTGAAATCAACCATTTCTGGAGATTTGTATGACAATTTACTTGTATAAGAATGGTGTATATTAACGTACAAACTGAATAAAACTTGGTTTACAGTTGCTTCTAGAAATCGCTTTCAACTGCTTGTCAACTTCTGAAAATTCAGATTCCATGCATATCTCTAAAGCACAGGTTAATTTGTTTTAAAAATCCCTCTTGAATATAATCTGCCTCGAAAAATATGATAACTTGATTACAGAATCCATTATAAGAGAGATCAGAACATGATCAAATCAAAACAGTTGGGTGTTCAATTTAGTTTTTCACACTAAGAAGTAGAGGGTAAGAAAAATTAGGCTTTTGAGGTTGTTGTCAATTGATCAGTGTATGTAATTCCAATGCTTTGGCCAAGACATTAGATTTTTTAAATCTTGCATATCAAGCAAAATTTTCACTTGCCCCCCTTTTACTCTGACTTCAAGAGTCATTTTGTGTAATATATCTCACAATAAATACGGGGCACATTCAAATTAGCCCTTTTCTAATCACAAACCATTTCAATAAGGCTGCGGTCTGCACAACTGATAGAAAGAAGTAGGAAAGACCTATTAATTTGTCTGCAACTTGGCACTACAAATCCGGTGGCAGTCTCTTGCTCTCCAAAGTATCTTTGGCATGGTATGTGAAACCAATACCAAAGTTCACCCCTTTGTGCATGGAGTTAACGAGGATGATCCCAAAAGCCAGTTGTGTTGCTACGAATATGAATATGTCACACACTTGTTCATTCGTTTCAAATTTTCATGGAGCGTTTGGAAGCGCTTGGTTGAATTATAGGGTATCATAACAATTGGTGAAGGCCACATTCTATGCCTGGCCAATTAACAAAGTGAGATTGTACCGAGAATTGGTTCACGGGAAATTCTTGAGGAAAACTCGGTTGTGTTATTCTTTGCACTTGTATGGTTCATCTGGCTTCTTAGGAACAAAATGGTGTTCAGCGAGAAAATTCAGCTGTTGAGAAACTGTTTGAAATCATTTTCCTGTGGTTGGGCATTTGATTTAAATCTCCATTTTATGGATTTCTTTACTTGACTGAGGACCTCATGCATTCAGCAGCAGGTCTAATTCTGTTGATCGCGAAACTGTTCCTTGTGGCCCCTAGTTGAAAATGGAATCTGGATGGCTCGTCAATCAGAAAACCAGTGTTAGCAGGTATAGGTGGGTGACGTGGTGTGCCAAGAGATTCTCGACGTGGTGTGCCAGGAGATTCTCATCTCAATGGAAACAAGGACTTAAATGAGAACTTCTTGCCATACAAGAGCCCTCCAACTTTTTGCTGGATACCATGGAGAAAAAGCTGGAACTATTTTTCATAGATAATGGATTTGCTTCAAGACTTCACGCAAAGCAACTACAGGTTCTCCGCACTACTCTTATATTGCAGATTGTATTTAGACTCTGTATGGATTTCACTTTTAACTTGAGCTTCTGCTCTGCACATTTTCTATTTTTCCTGATCAATCAGATGTTTCTCTATGGATCTGGAACTATACACTGTTCCTAACTTATTAAACTTGCACTGGATCATTAAACAAAAGGGGGAGAGGAAGTACTTCCAAAACTAACCATGACAATGAACATGCATGCTTGTTAATAAAGAATAATATAAAATTAAAATTATATCTCTGAACCTTGTTCAACAACTTTCCTCATTTTTAACATGACATCAGAACAGAGCCTTGTTGATCAAAATTGAAAACGTAGCAGTAACTAATCGATCAGGAATTCAAATCTCACAATTATAATCCCATCGTTTTACCCTCACCTAAAGTGACTAAATGATAACATGCTCGTTTGCTTGAGATGGTAGCAGATAAAATGCTCGTTTGCTTCGTGAATTATACCCAAAAATTTCAAACTTGTAAAATATTCAACTTTTATCCGAAATTTCACTAATATGAATAGTCCGGTTGGCCTGTCCGGAGAGCACAACTTGTATGACTTTTAAAAATCAAGCTCCTGTCAAATAGCAGGACTCTACTTTTGTTGTCATGACAGCATAAAGGAAACTAGTTATGGAGCCTGATGGGAAGAAGAAAGTCAAAAAACACTTGAAGATTGTGTTTAAGTATGGTAAATGGAGAGATGATTATGGAATACTGCTCTTCTGGCAGAGACTTGTATAATTGCTCTCAAAGAACGATCAATTGAAGAGTTGCATTGCAGTATGTGACATTTTTGAAGGCACAAGTGGTACAATTGTGGAGGAATTTTGTCTCTCTATGGGACTACTAATTTCTCAGGCTACCTATAACCCATGGAAAGGAAAGATTTTCACATTTAGTGATTAATCTGATCTCTGCATGATCAATGTTGACAATTATATCAAAATCGGAGTTTATTGAAGAACTGGATTCGAACTGGATTCCAGCGAGGGATCAAGTTTTATAAATATTTATGACCGGGTATTACAGGTTGTAATGACATAAAGGTTAAGTAGTGATAGGATGGTAAAGAGGGTTTTTGTCTTCAGATCCGGATTTTAGAGATTCAACGAGGGAAAAATAGGCAGCAGAATACAGAGCGGCATGGAAGAGCTATAGGAAGAGTGGGTTCAAAACTGTACCTGAGATTGTTTTTTGGAATCCTAAAGGTTGCAAACCTAATCGTAAAGGTATTGATAGTCAAGTTGATCACCACCATAGAGGGAAAGCAGTGGTTAAAGCGTTTATTTTTTCTAAAAAAAAAAAAACTCATCAGGTATGTCCTTGATGGGAGATGATCATTCTACAAATGCTTACACACAGCAAGAGGAGAAGTTGACAGATAAGAGCTTGGTTCCAGAGATGGATGAGATTTTAAGCTCTGCAACTAGCTGGGATGAATTCAAGAATGTAATGGATTGATGATGCGCAAATGAATTGAACAATATGTTTGTATTAGCTCAAAATTTCTATTCTATTCAAGCTTAAGTACTGAGCTTTGCACTATTCTTTTCTCTCCTAGCTTGGCTAATTATTTTCTATATTTGCAACACTGAAACGTAGGCATTTTTTGTGTGGTTTGTATCAATTGAAAAGAATTAACCAAAAGTTTACACTTTCTTATGAAATATATCACAGAAAGAAAGGACAATGAGAACGGGTCCTGCTAGGGACTGCAAAAATGTGTACTGGAATGATACATGAAGAATGATAAACTAGGAGTAATTTCTGACAAATTAATCAAAGAACTACAAAGAAAACCAAATTGGAATCTACAAGATTTGGCCAAGAAGGCTAGTTTTTGTTTGGCAGAGTTTTGAAGCATTGGAAACCAAATTTTGATGTTTTCTGAAAAACTACGCCCAGGAAAACAGTGAGCAGGAACTGTATGAAAATGAAAATTCTCTGGCTACCTACTCAGTTACTCATTAAAAGCCTTAACTCTTTGATTCAGCTGGTTTCCAATGACATCTGATCTCATTGTCTCCGCACAATAAATGGCAAGCACTCTCCTCTAACTACAAGGCTATAAGTTTTTTTTTTATGTCACATTATCTGTCATCTTAATTCTGTCATTGGAAAACAGAGACACCATTAATAGTTGCTTGCATTTGCAGCATCGATCACATGGAAATAACTAGGAGGAGCCTGGAAGTAAATGGAAGGTATAATTGCTTGCGTACAAGAATGTCCAGCATGTAATTAAAGCCAGACAATACTTTCATTTGGGTGGCAGTAAATTTGGACTTCATTATTTGTGATTTGAACGATTTGTCTTTCACGACATGGAAGCAGTCTTGACTTTTGTTACTCGAAACATTAAATTATAGTGGTAGAAATAGAGTCAACGTCTACCGTCGTCTTGTATTTGGTGGAAGCAAAGGTGAAATTGCACTCAAGACTGCAAACGAGTGTAATTTACCCGAGAAATTGTTTTGATTTCCCACAAATATTGTATCACTCAATGATTGTCTTTCAAGTGTTTACTTGGATTAGCCTCGGTTTGTAGGAAGTTTGTCTGGAATTCCGTTTTAAAAAATATTTTATAAAAAATTAATTTTTATATTTTTAAATTATTTTAATATATTACATAAAAAATTTATTCTAATATAATTTCAAGTAAAAATACATATATCCTCACTCTCAAACTTTACACACACATAAAGAGAAAGAGGGGGGTTGCATCCCCTTTACTTAAATTCAAATTAAAATAATAATACTAATAAAATCATTGAGAAAGAAATTTATGCCAACGACATGAAAGATCTAAATAATCATTATTAAAGAGAGCTCTCTCTCTCTCTCTCTCTTCCTCTCTTTATTGTTGATATGGAGATCAATATTTAGTAGACCGATCGATTTGTTGATCATTAGGCTAATTAACACATTCACGACACTCATGCAGTTAATTTGTACTAAAATTATACACATATAAATCATTAGGCTAAGAGTTTTATATATATAGTCTCGGTCTAGTTAAAAGTATTTCCTTCATTTCTTAAGTTTAAATCTTGGAATAATCATCTGGTAGATGTGTCTTTAAAATTGTATTAATATAAAAGATGTGTTTTTTAAATTGTTTCTGTAAAAAAAAAACATTGTAAGCATACAATTTAATTAAAAAAAATTATAAGAACAATAACAACAACAACAAAGAAAAAAAGAGAACAACAACAAAGAGAGAGAGATCCTTCCAAGAAAGTTAATGCTAATCTTGATCTAAGTTTCTGGGTCAAATCCAAACCCAATCCATAGTCACAGATACGGGTCAAAATGTAGGGTTTTTTTTATAATAATATTTGTGGTAATGATCTAAAATTCTACGTCGAAAGCCAATAAAAACGATCATTTATAATTTCCTATTACAACTAAACAATAAATTAAGTAAGCTAGACTCCAAGGATCAAAGTCTGCTAGAACAAGGAACACGAAAGATAACCTTAAAACAAAAAAAAAACATTTAAAAAAAATTGTAAAGCAACAAGTAAGTTAGAAAAAAAGTAAATACACACACACGCACGCACTCGGAAAGAACTGGGAGTTGCTTATATAATAGAGTAACAGATGGAGAAGTAGCGTAAACGTTTAGTGTACACTGAAAGCAAAAACCGAAAAGCTTCCTGTCATTCACTCTTCCTCTTCACGCGGTATCTCTTTTCTTTTTGAATGAAAAGAAGGGCCATATATTTATTTCCACATAAACAGAGAAACCCAACAAGGGAAAAGCGAAAAAGACACCACCACAAAATTCTAGAACCAACGAAACGAAGAACAACGAGAACGGGAGCATTCGAAGTTGTTAAAGCAGATGATGTTGAGATCGTGGTACAGACCATTAGAGAGGTGTTTTGGTCGGGTAGCAGGTAGTGGCGGCGGTGATGGATTGATGTGGCATGCTGATTTAAAACAACATGCGTCTGGTGATTATTCAATTGCGGTTGTTCAAGCTAATTCTAATTTAGAAGATCAAAGTCAGGTTCTTACGTCCTCCTCCGCTACTTATGTTGGTGTTTATGATGGTCATGGCGGTCCTGAAGCTTCCCGATTTGTCAATAAACATTTGTTTCCTTACATCCACAGTGAGAATTCTCTCCTCTCTCTCTCTCTCTCTCTCTCTCCTCTTGTTTATTTTTTTTCTTTAGTTTGTTTTGTTTTTTTGTCTTAATTAGTTGTTTTCTTCATTGTAATGATCATGATCACGGTGATTATCTTAAACCCTGAATTTATTTGTGGTTTTAATTTCTTAATCTATTGGTCCTGTGGTTAAGGACTCAAGGTCCAGTCTTTGTGTGTTTGAGTTTGAATTCCCAAACCCCATATCACAAATTATAGAAAGGAAAGAGAGTTTTTTATTATTATTATTATTAATCATACGTTATCTTATTCTTCATTTTTTACTATCCTTTCTTTGGTCACCTTTCCCTTGTTCGTGCTAGTGCAATAGTATGTATTAATATCTTTTCCATTTCAATAGAATGAATCTCGATATGAGAGGCTGGAGTTTGCTTTTGTGGATTTACTTATGTTAGTGTTAGGGTGACAAATTGTAGAAAACCTTCAAAGTTTCTGGCTTTATTGAATTGGAGCTTTGTTTGTTTGTGTTTTTATTTGTGGGCCGATTGGAAAAGAAACTAGATAATATGTGATAAGAATAAAAAATTTGGCTGCCTAAGACGTGGACTAAACTGGCCTCTATGCAACAGACTTCTTCGTAATTGTGTCATTCTCTATCTAAGATGTTAGTTTTGATTGCAGAATTTGCTACAGAGCATGGGGGGTTGTCAGCTGACGTGATAAGGAAGGCATTTAATGCAACTGAAGAGGAGTTTTGTCATTTAGTGAAGCGATCATTACCATGGAAACCACAAATTGCTTCTGCTGGATCATGTTGTTTGGTTGGAGCTATTTCAAATGATGTGTTATATGTTGCGAACCTTGGGGACTCCAGGGTAGTTCTTGGCCGAGGAGTTGATGAGGATAAGAAAAAAAAGGTACTGGCAGAAAGGTTATCAACTGATCACAATGTTGCTGTTGAGGAGGTGAGAAAGGAGGTTCAGGCACTTCATCCTGATGATTCACATATTGTAGTCTATACTCGTGGAGTTTGGAGGATTAAGGGCATTATACAGGTAAAATGGCTTCTTGTTGCTGAGCAGCTGTTCTTCTTGTTCCTGTTTTCGCTCGTTAGTTGTGAGAATTCGGCTAATTGGGTATTGTTTGTTTGTGGCATTATACATTCATTCATTTAGGTGCCAAAATATGTTTCTTCATCCTCTTGATTGTCTTTCAATGTCTTGCCAGGTTTGTTTTGAGTTACTTGGATAGCCTTTGTCTTAAAAACACTATTGTAGTGTGTTTGACATAAAGTAATTGGTCTGAAGATGGATCAATTCTGAAGGCATCCAATTTTATGTTCGGTTCTCTTATCTTTATCTTTTGCTTTTGCTTTATGATAGGCATCTGTCTATGGTGGAAACACTATAGTTAAAGTTGGCCTGGGGGTTACATTCATGATTCATACCCTTCCAGGAATCTTATGCTCTGCCTCCTGGTCTACCATTTCATGCAATCAAGTGAAGCGGTATGTCTTCTGATGCATGAGAGGTAAATGAAAACCCCTGAGGCCTAACAAGAATGCTTATGTAATTACCGGAAGTCTTGATCCTTTTTTTCCCCCTTCTATTTAACTCATCCGGAGACTAGAAACATCATAGTGTGATCTTCTGGTTGATGAACTGAACCATTGTGTTCATGTGTTACTTGGCTCCCTGAAGTTTTGGAGCTGATTTACTATCTGAGGCATGTTGTAGAAGAAGGTGGAATAAACCTTCCCTGTTTCCTTTTTCCCTTTTCAGGTATCTAGATCCATTGGTGATGTGTATCTGAAGAAACCAGAGATTAACAGGGACCCAATTTTTCAGCAGTTTGGGAACCCTATTCCTTTGAAACGGCCAGTAATGAATCCAGAACCTTCCATTCTCATTAGAAAGTTCAGGCCAGAAGACTTGTTCCTGATCTTCGCTTCAGATGGTCTTTGGGAACAATTGACCGATGAAGCAGCTGTAGAGATTGTTTTCAAAAACCCAAGAGCTGTAAGTGCCTGTCTTTGACTTAGATGTTTCATGTACTTTTTCTTGCAACTCTTGTTGATATTTAAATCATGGACCTAATTTATACTCTGAGGTTAGGCAAGTTAGGTTTTGACGGGATCCTTGGGAATGAAAATTGAATTTCTTTTTCATAAAACAAGCTTCATTGAACCCATGAGAATGCGAGAATTCAGTTTCATCTGTCCGTAGCATCTAAATGCACCGTATTTCTGCTGAACATGGACATTGTTTTGGAAATAGGATATTCATGACATCTGAACTTTTAAGCAAATGCATTGGCAAACAAACTAGATGTCATGGATGTTCACTTGTCTGGAGTTATTACTGCCTGTCCAAATTTTGTTGCTTGCTTGACAATTCTCTGGGCTGTTTTGACACCTGCAGGGGATTGCTAAGAGATTGGTGAGAGCTGCTATTCAGGAGGCTGCAAAGAAAAGAGAGATGAGATATAATGACATAAAGAAAATAAAAAAGGGAACGCGGCGGCATTTTCATGATGATATCACTGTGATTGTAATTTATCTTCATCACCAAAAAGGTTCCTCCAATGGTGGACTAAAGAATAATGTTGTTGGCTGCACCAGTGCTCCAGTCGACATTTTCTCCCTTAATGCAGATCAAGCAGAGGTGGACTTGCTTCAAACAATTTCTTAAACAAGGAAAAACCCGCAGAAGGGGTAACACTGACTTCTTGATTTCAAGGTATATTATAGGAGAATACATTTTATGTAGACGAAGTTATAACGGGTTTTGGTGTGAGCCTTTTCCAAGTAAATATATAACTATACTTGTTTCATTCTATCAATGACTGGTTAATTTTTCGGAAATTGTAGCTCCAATTTTGTGCCTCTTTTGTTATCCAAATTTTGGAAATTACAGGTCATCATTTATTATTTTTGGGCTTGTAAAATCTGACAGTTCCGGTAGCCAAGGGTCCAAGGCCATTTTTAGGGGATAAATTGCACTGCACTTGCCTTATTAAAAGCCTCTGACTTCAAGCACTGGCCATTCATGAACCGTTGCCCATTAGCAGCACGTGAGGTGAGTTAAGAAGTCATTTCATGAGCCTCCCTGCCCTGCGCACACCATATATTTGTCAGTTGCTTCTTCCTTCGTAGCTCAAACCTAAACGATGCACTACTTTCACACGAGGAAAGAACTTCAAAGTCCTCCATAATAGGAAGAAAAAACTACCTCGATGTTAAAAATTGCCGAATTTGAGTTGAATTGAAGAAACAAAAACAAGCTCATCCGTGATTTTAGAGCAATATGCAAACGCAGACAAGTCACCCCTGCATCCATGTAGTTGGCAAGTATGGAGACTCAACTTGGAGGGATGTAGTTTAATTGGTTAGTTTTTAGATTTGTTTTTAAAAAAATATTAATTTAAGTTTTATAAATTTTAGAATTACTAAAAGTTTACATGATTGTTAACTTTAATATTGATAATCTAAATCTCTATGTCATTTAAATAGAGGGGGGGGGGGATTGTGAGGACTCACTCAAGCATGGCTCCTTGCAACAATCAAAAAGATCGGATTGGCCTTAGCTTTAGGCTTTAGGTCCCCATTGATGGTTAATGAGAGGATATGATGATGACAAAAATGTAATATACATGAATGATATTAAGATAAAATAACATAAAAAGCTTTTAAACATAAACAAGAAAAAAAAATAGAAGGATATAGGAAAGCTTTAACCCTTGCAAGACCATGATGCATCCATCGTTATTTTTGCTTTGCCCAACTTTGCATCCTTGATCGGGAGGATTTGAGGTTCTTGAAAATAAAATAAAAAAATATTAGAAAAACTCCTTGTACTGTAGAGAAACAGTGATGGCGGCTGAATTGCTTGGTGGAGCTGATGTTGGAGCAGTGTTTGGTGAGCTGCTAGAAGCAGTCTTGAATGAGAGAAACAAAGCGGCTTTCAAGACGAGACTGAGGCAAACAGGAAAAACTCTACAATCCAACAGTCCAATTTTACAAGACATGGAAAAGTTGAATCAAGCATTCAATCGTAGAAATGAAGAGACAGAAACAATAAAAAAAGTAATCAGGAAAGGCAAGACGCTTGTTTTTGCATGCTCAAAAACTCGTAGGTATAATTGTTGGAGAAGGCAGAAATACACAGACAAGCACGTCAAGTTACAAGAATCAGCGCCCAAGGCCCCAAGTTATTCTTTCAAACTGTTATGCCAAAGCAAACAGTAGGGGACAGTAGAAATCTGTCAGAGCTAAGAGGCCACCAGCTCAAGTTCCAATGGAGAAATTGATGGGCTTGTTGTCTCATGTACAATCCCGGTGTCTCCATTGCTGTGCTATCTGCTCCTCCAGGCAAAGAAAAAAACAACATAATCATTTAGCTGGTGGTAAAGACTTGGGATCAGGTTTGCTTCCTCTATAATCTCAGGTTCGAGTCCTTGGTTGCTTATATGATGGCCACTGAAGGCTTATATAGTCGTTAACTTTAGAGCTCATGAAATTAGTCATGTTGCGTGAAAGCTGATCCAAACACCCACGTTAATCTAAAAGAAAAAAAAACATCGACAAAACTACTTTATCATATGTTATGTGAATGCTTTCCTTTTTATGTAATAATCTCTTCTAGTTTCTAGTAGCAACTCTCTCGTATAATTTTCGGTCTTTGAACAGAAAATTCAAGGATAACATCTTTTATATTGCTATGTCGGAGAAAAAATAAGGTATTATTTAACTATAAAAAATATTTTTTTAATGAATTTTTTAAGAAAAATATTTAAAAAACAATATCAATCAAGAACCTGACACCTTCAAAGCATAAGCCATGATTACAGCATCGAGTTATTGAAAACATATGTAACCTGGTCGTATGAGCAAAGACGCAAAATTGGGAGAAGCCATAATGATAAAGGTATTAAATTAATATAAATGAGTCAATTAGCCCCCCTCCTTTTTTATAACAAAAATAAAATTAATTTAAAAGATATACATAGTAAAATGTGAAATGTGTGTTTTGTGAGACACGTGTCAGCTTAGAATGGTATTCTTTATTACTGTTCAACGGTATTTTTTTAAAAAATTAACTTTAAATTATTTTTTTATATTTTTACATTGTCAAGCAAAATAGAAAATTATGCAGATAAATAGAAGGATGAGAAAAGGAATATTAATGATGATATAATAATATTAAAAATAAATTAAAAATTAAAAAAATATTATTTTAATATATTTCTAAATTTAAAACAATTTTAAAAATAACTCTCTTTTAAATATATAAAATTAATTAGAAAATGCAAGGAGAAATTAGACCCAGTGAGCTCATAAAGCCCATTTGTTACCGGGCTCAAGAGTGAAGACTTTCGAAACGAGCAAGGGATAGGAGACCAAAACAAAGCCTAAAAATCTCACTATCCACATAGAAAGTGAACCCGTTGAGGTTGAGCTCATGAACTCGAGATTTCTTTTCTTGTTCTTAGAACAAGACTTGAAATTTCAGAAACAGGACACTCGAGACAAATGGGAATCAGTGGAGACCCTCGAAAATTCAGGTAGGTTGTAGTGCAAAATTAAGGAAGAAGGAATGAGTGCAAGTAGTTTGGTTGCAGATAAAGTTTGGAAAACCATTGAATCAACCCAATCAGGTCCTCTCTTTCTATATCTCATGCTTTTTAATATTTAGTTATTAAAGTCTTTTAAACCCACCTTCTATTAAATGACGTTTAGTGTCTTTTTTTTTTCTTCCGTGGCTAATGTAAATGGCGGCAGTGACTGAGGAGCAGCTTTCAATGTGAGTAGCATATAAAATAGTCACTTTCCAATTTCCTAGCTTGCTTTTGATCAAGTTAGTATTGATTTGTAAAAGGGTGTGAATGGGTTGATTGATTTTGGGCCTTTTCTTTGTGTGTGTTGTTTGGGTTAAATGGAGCTTGCATTTCTTGTTTGGTAAGAATCTTGAGAGGGCAACAAAGATAGTGGATCAGAGAGGTGTCAAAAAGATCTCTGGTCAGCCCAGCGGTCGTTCCATCTTTCAGGTTCAATTCTATTCTTTGCTATGCATTGTACTTTAGACTTCAAATTTTTGCACGTGGTTGTTCGAGTTTGGATCTAGGGCCTAATTCGGGTTTTAAAATGCAAATAAAATTGGTTTAGGTTGAATTGTTTTGTGATAAAATGGCGGGGTGATAAGCTAGGAACTTCAGTTTAAATGGAATATCTGATGAGTTTGACTGTTTTGGTGTAAATTTATAAATAGGAATGTTTGAGCAATTTAGTTTGGATAAGCTTACTAAAGAAAGTTTTGAGGATTAAAAGAGTGCAGTTAAGGTTCTCCCTATTTGAGAATAGCTGTAAAATTTTAGGATCAATCATTTAAGAACTGATTTGGCAAATGGGTTTGAGGTGAAATTGGATTATGTTGAAGAAACTTGGTAGTTAGCACTGTGAACTAATTGTTAAACATGTTTCGTTTAAAAAGATAGAAGTAAAGATTAAGATTTGATCATTTAAGAACTCATTTGTTAAAACAATTTCTTGTTTGCTGTTTTTAGGTGGTGGGAGAATCACGGAGGAAGGAGGAGTATTTCTGTTTTCCTGAACACTATTGTGCCTGTTATTCATTTTTTTATGACATTGTCAACAGAGGAGAACAACTTTGTGTAAGAGTTCTTTTCTTTTCTTTTTTTATTTATCATTTTAGTTTGTTGAAACCACTCTTCTATAATGTTTTATGATTAACTCTTTCATTTCTTGAATCCATTTCAGTGTAAGCATCAATTAGCTGCAAGACTTGCAGCAGCATTAGGAGCGTTCATTGATGTTAAAGTGTCCGATGAGCAACTGGCTCTTGTACTCATCAAACTATAACTTGTGGAGATGGAAGGGATCTGACTTTAAAAAATAAGAGGTATGGTCCAAGAGAATCGTAGCAAAAGTTTTTATTAATTTCGTAGGCTTCTGACTTTGGAAGCAACTACCAGCAATGAAATTCTACAACTACTTCCAGGAGATGAAATAATACATCACTAATTCGGTGGAGCTTTGCAACTTACTGTACCTCAAAATCTTTAAGAATTCCATAATCAGGTCTACTTCTCAACAAGCGATGCAATATTAAGCTTTGATCCTTTACTGATGTAACGATGGCCATGCTCGGAACTCTGGCTCTGGTGCTGCAAATGATTATGTACATTTCAGTCAAGATCAAACAGGCTTTAGTATAATTTAGATTTAGGAGACTCTGGCACCACATTTCATTTCATTTTGATCTTGATTTATAGAAAGTGCCATTCCCCGTTGGCATTCATGGAGTACGTTAAATTTTTGTCATTCTTGTGTTTTCATTTTAAACTCAAGAATCTAACTTGTTTCCACGGTTTGATCTTTTGGTAATATTTGCACCTTGACTAGAAATGATGCTTAAAATATCTTAAATGTTGCATGCTATCAGGTGCAATCCTAAAAAGGATTGAACTTGCACTATGTTTATGCCCCACCAATGTTGTTTTATACTTTGTAGTTGTTGTTCTATTGCATACAATAGATCTTCACATCTTTAGTCATGTTGAGTTTCTTTTTCTTTCATTTTCATTAGATTAGATGTTCATGAAAAATGCAATGCACAGTGAATCATCAATGCTATTAATTAACGGATCAATTTTACATGTTAAGCAAATAATGTCTAGCCCCACTTTGAAAATTGTCTCAAAAGCATCACTAATCAGAGACGATTTGAATCACTTCAATGTTACATGTTCAGCAGATGTGTAAACGCCATATTTGAAATTGTCCCAAATGCATGCTAATGCCAGTTGATTTGAATTGTGTTAGTGATCTGTTGTCTCGGTAGTTCAATGTTACATGTTTCTCCAATTATGTAACCCAAAGTGCTATTTCAACATTTCAGCCTTCCTGTGGCGTGAGGAGTAAACGATGAGTTTTGTTGGGAATGGAATGAGCCAGGTCTAGACTCTAGCCTGGTATCGGGGTACAAAACTGCTGACCGAGAAGTATCTACTTGGTCGTTGTTTCCGGCACCCCCACAATAGAAAAATAACTGGATTACAAGCTTGCAAAACATTATGAAAATGTCGTCTTCTCATCACGTTCTCAAAAACTGGTGTAACCTGGAAGGCTTACTTAATGTTGGGATGAACATCCTTTGAGGATTTCTGAAAATGCTTGGCAAAGGCTCTAAATCCCTTTTGTTTTGTTAATCATGTCCCATTGGACTGCATCTCCCTTGTCATGTTGCTCGTGCTTTGCCTGTATTTTGATGGCTAATGTGCCAAGTAACACTGCTCGCTCATCAGTATGTCCATTAATACAACAACCAGGATTAAAGTTGCGACAGCAGCTAAAAATAACCACCAACTGGGCTGTGTTTCAGGAAATTAGAGCTCCTAAATGAACTAGTGCTACTGGAAACATCAATGGAAGCCCCTCATACTTGCTTTTCGTGGCGTAAGCACTCAAGAGTCCTCGCCATATTCAACAAACAAGCCGGCGAAAACCCAAATATAGCTCCAGGCCTATGAACAGACCATTTCAAACCGCCGCCCCCCCCGGTCCTCTGAACCTTATTAAACGAAACATTCTTTGATAAAAACTCAATGAATTTAGCCTAGGAAGATCCTCATGTCATGGAGGGTCATAAGAGCTGAACCTTAAACAAGACTCAAAAGAACCCAAATCATGCTCGCGTCCTGTTTGCAAGCAAATGTGCTGCAAGTTTGGAGTGTTAGGGATCACAGCTTTAAGCACGTTATGTAAAATGGTGCTGTTAAAAATGCAGTTTTCAGCTTCTGTAGACTTGCTAGCCCAGGCAACGTAAAAGATGGGGGCTACATCTGTGAGTTTTGAGAGCTTTTCAATGGGTTTATGCATCGTTCAAGACATCACATCGGATTAGGAGGTATTTAATTTGGTGATCGGATTGCAAGACTGGCCGTGGACGGCGTGCAACTCCGTAAACTTTCCAGGGCCCGCCCGGGGTGCCTGCAAGAGGGAGGATCCCGGCCAAGCTGCTGCTTAAATGCCCGTGGCATGTATTATGAGGGCTACGCTTTGGTACCATGGTGGTGCATCACCATCCTCTTAAGGTTTGTTCCGTTTTGTTTGATCAAATAAAAATTATTAGCTCTCCTATAATTACATAACAGGAAATGGAATATGAAGAGGAATAAATTGAGTTTTTTTATTAAAAAAAATGTCTTTGCAGCACCTATGGCTTCTGCCCACCACCAACTCATTGTGATTGTCTTTTCTGATTTTGCAAATCAGAGAGAAGGATGAAGAGAGGTGATTGCAAGAAGAGGGAGATTAGAGAGTCAAAGATGAGCAATTACGTCGTGGAAATGTGTAGAAGGACCTAAAAATTCAGTTTATTTATTGAAACACCTTGTTTATATCACGGTGCTTCTATCCTTGTTATTGGGGTTTTGGTAATTAGGCATTTTGTTTACCTTGCACGCTTTATTTGTTCATTGTCACATTGAAAGTTAAACCGTAAAAAAAAGGGAGTTCTGACTAACTGTTTTGTGGTGTTTGGAGCGTAAATCATCATTGTCAGCCTAACGTGATCCCTAGGGTTCTTATAATAACTAAACCATAGAGATGGAACTAATACCATTATAGCTTGTCTGGACTCATACTTGATAAAACAAGGCTATGAAATCGACAGCCACATCAGATTATTGCATCTCTGAAGATAGGAGCTAATTTGAGTTGCAGAGGACGCCATTCATAAGAGCAGGCAGTGGAACCAGAGGTGAGAAAAAAACTGATAAATCAATTAATTTGAGAAAATAAAAAAAATAACTGAAAAAATTAAATTAAAAAAACTGAATTAACTAATTAAAAAATCATAAGAAAATTCCAGTTTAGTTCGGTTTTAATTTTTAAAATTTAAAACTGATTAAACTAAACCAAACTGATTTAATCAGCCAACACTTAAGAAAATCAACTATAAATACAATATTTTCTAACTCTTAATCAGCCATCAACCACCCCCCTTCTCTGCATATCTTTCCCTCCCTTTACTCTCACCTTACTCCCTTCTCTACATATCTCTTCATTTATTCTCACTTTAGTCTTTGTTCTGGTTTTTCTCCCTTTACTCTCTAGTTTTTAGTCTATGCTTTGATTCCCTTTACCCCCCTCCCTTTATTCTCTGTATTATATGCAATAAAGCAGATGATATTCCCTTTATTCTCTGTAAACCTAAAGTTATATGCAATAAAGCAGATGATATCATTGAGATATCAAAATGAAACATCACTTTAACAAGTTTAAAGAAATTATTAATGAGTTGACTGCAATGGGTATTAACTTTGATGATGAGATACATGGATTATGGCTTCTTGAAAATTTACCAAACTTATAAGAGATGTTTAGAATGTCATTGTCTAACTTAGCGTCTATTGGTGTTTTCCTAGCCACTAAGTACCGGTTTGAACTGGTTTGGAAGAGAAAAAACCAAACCAAACAGAATTGAAATTAATTGGTTTGAACTGGTTTTCGGTTTTTTTTTCAAAAAATTAAATAAAATTCAGTTTAATTGTTTATTTTTGTTCAAAACCGGATCAAACCGGAAGTGCTCAGCCCCAAGCAGAACTGTGGATGGATTAGCATTTTTGTTAAAACTTTTTAGCAAAATGAGTGAAATTCATTACTTGATTCAAAATAATGTATTTTATGCTATTTCTATCCAACTCTGAATGACAAGTTAGTATCAGACCGAGGGAGCTGTCATCCGACTATTGTAATGACCAGTTTTAACTTGGAATTTTTAGCGTGCAATTCTTTTAACTCTGAGGTCTAATGCTAAATCATGTCACCAAGGAAGACAGACTCTGTTTCTATGAGCGAATACTTTTCTCTGGTGAATAACCAAGGAAAAATATAATACCTCTAGATTAGGACCCAGGCCAGCTTGAAGTTTGAAGTTCAAAATCCTTTGCTTTATGCAGAGAAAATCAAAGAAAGAAATGAAATATGGTTTTGGCAAATATTTTAAGCCAGCCATTAAGCAAGTTGTTTGAAGTAGACATGAAACCTACAATGTTGTTCCTAGTAAGGATGAATTTTAAGGACTTGTCATTGATAATACATCAAATAAATTACAGGATGGTGACAAATGTGTGAAGGATTGATTGCTAATGTGCTGATTGAAACTATGTTTTGTCCTCATCACAATTTTAAAAATGTTTAATTAATCGATATATATCATAGTTTGGCATGAATTTCACTATAAACTCTCTTTTAAAACCTTGGTCATGCTTGAAGCTACTTTTTCAAACTGTAATCATAAAAACTACCGCAACGAAACGAGCCAAACACACAAGAAGTTCAACCGGGAATACAAGGATGATGATAGACAATTACTCCTATATAAGTTTCCCCCCATTAACAACGTTTCTGTTTTTCATAATCATTCTTGAAGATAGAACAGTCCAGTGGACCGCTGAAATACTGTTGGCTTTCATGTTTCTGGTTTCGAGTATAACTGAGCTTCACAAAACTAACAAATGCAGTTCAAAAGCCACATTATCGTGATCTTTAGGGCATAGCTATTCATTAACTCGGCATTTATATATAGCTTTTACTTTTTGTTACACCTACAATATGTACATTGTACATACCTTTAGCAACTTTCAGTATATATCGCCAGAAGCCAGAACTTTACGTAAAATCACGCATCATCAGCTAAGAAATGGCCAATTAGCAACTCTCCTGGACAAACCATTCATTCTTCCTTCTTTCTTTATCACATAGTTCGAAGCTCAAGAACCTAACAACATTACATGAAAAATCACATCTTAGCAATGAAAATTAAAGGCCACCTTTCCAATGACCGTAAAATTTTGTCAAAATAAATAACTCCTCATACTCAGGAAAAGGAGGTAAGATAGGGTAAAGCCAGGAAATGCTTTGGCAAGAGATTCAGAACTAAGTTCAACTAACAAAACAGTACTTATAATCTATATGGTCCATAAGAACAAAATGAGGATATCCATCCCAATTCCATAGTTACAGAGAAAAATTTTCTTCTCAAGTAAATATAATAAAAATGCCGCCTTCTTGTATATTAAGAGAATCAAATCATTAATCACGATGATGACATGTTGCAGAGAGAATTTTCAAAATTTTGATTCTCATAACCACCAAATGCTAATGGTACAAAATGATTCACATTTGATAGAGGTAATCATACCTTGAAGTCAATAACTCCCCTTTCCCCTTCTTTTCATTTCTTGTCTGGATCCAAGCACCGCCATCCAAATAGATGTGTTCCTGAGTGCTTGCATCTCTTCAGCCTCCAGGAAACATTAGGAAGCTTTTGCTGGATCATCCATATTAACCACATCTTCATGCCTAATCAAAACATGAGACAGATAAGAAAGGGATTGCCTATGACCATTTGGTTAAACGTTCTCATAACCTGCACTCTTCCTCCCTGGAAATGTGTGGATCAAGCTCATGAAGGCTGCTTATGAACTTGATTCCATCATCCCGGCGATTAAGTTTACAGTATCCATCAATGATTGAGTTGTATGTATTCTGGTTCGGTTTACATCCATGCTTGATCATGTAGCAAACAACATCAATAGCCTCCTCAAACATTGAATCAGCTGCGTAACTCGCAAAAAAAGTATTATATGTGATTACATCTGGAATAAGCCCAGATTCTCTCATTTCTGAGAATATATGTGAAGCCTCCTTCATCCACCCATTTCAACAATATGCAAAAATAACAGTGTTGTATGAAATTATATCTGGTTTTATTCCCTTTGCAAGGATTTCTTTTAAAACTTCTTCTGACCTCTCAAAGTTCTCTGATTGGCTGTGCATGTACATCAAACTATTGTAAGTTGCCATGCTAGGAGTGAACCCACTCTCTTTCATGAAGTTCAAGATCTCATTTGTTTTCGTAACCATCTGCCTCCTGCTGTAAATAGCAATCATGGCATTCAGAGTACTCATGTCAGGTGAAAAGCCTTTTCTCTTCAACTCCAGGAATGCACGCTCAGCTTCTAATAGGAGGTCACATTTACGATTAACTAAAACAAGGGTCTTCAAGAGCACAACATGAGGTTCAATTACACCAGAGCATATCTCCTCCGCAAGAGCAAGCATCCGTCCATTCTCCTTGCCATTGGCATAAGCATGAAGCAAAGAACAGTATGTCAGTTCATTGGGCTTGCACATGCCATCTTGCATTTCAGCAAGTATTTTCTCTGACTGTTCCCATAGCCCTCCTCATGCTAAAGCTGCCAAAACAGAATTATAGGTGGAAAGATCAGGTGTGATCCCAGCTTCCAGCATTCTCTTGTGCATAGCCATGGCTTGGTCAAATGAACCGCACCGACTGTACGCATTGATTAGGGTGTTGTAGGTATCCCTCTCTGGTACAAAGCCAACCCTCTTCATCTCCTTGAAAACTCCAGACACTTCTGAGTCCATCCCATTTTGCCCAAACACTGCTAGAAGGGTATTCCAGGTAACAATATCTGGTACACGGCAACAAATTTTGATCTCCTCAAAAACCCTCATCATTTCTGCAAACTTTCCCCTGTTACCATGCATCTTAATCAAGGCATTGAAAGTACAAATATTAGGTTTGCAACCTGCAGTTCTGATTTCCTCAAAAACCCTCATTGCAGACTCATCCTTACCAGTCCTCACAAATCCTGACAACATTGCAGTGTAAGTAAAAACATCCAGTTTAATCCCACTTTCAACCATCTGGTTTTTAAGCTCCATTGCTTCTTCCAACATACCATCCCTTGCATAAGCAGATATCAACGAATTATATGTCACAATGCTTGGTGAACATCCATTGACCTCCATTTCTCTTAATACCTCAATCGCCTCCTTAATCCGCCTAGACTTCCCATAAACATCCAATAAAGTATTATAAGTGACCTTATCAGGCACAAACCCCATCGATTTCATATCCTCAAAAACCGCAGCAGCTTCTTTATACAAAGATCCTCGTCTACAACAAGTTATCAGCGTATTATATGTATACTCATCCGGCAGAATCCCAGCATTCTTCATTCCCTCAAACAGACCTATAATCTTGTTCCATGGCATACCCATTTTTCCATACACATTCAGAATCACATTATAAGTAATCAAAGTTGGTTTGCACCCTTCTTCCTCCATCTTCTTAAAAACCATCACAGCTTCCCTATACCTCCCATTACTAACACAAGCAGTTATTAAAGATGTATACGCATAAACATCAGGTTCAAACCCATCTTTATGCAAATTATTCAACAAAGATGCTGCCACCGAAACTTTTCCTTCTTTACCAAGCATATTAATAATCACAGCCACAGCTGAATTACTCAAGACAGATTCACAATCATTCCTATTCTTAAACCACTCAAACACACTCATAGCCAGGTCACTTTTTTTATAAAACCCTAAACCCTTAATCATACCCAAAACATCATTACTTAACCTCTCCTTACCACAACTACTTAAACTGAACTCTTCTTTATAGTAATCAAATAAAAGACTCGAGATTTTATCTAATTCACTGGTTTCGAATGAAGGGTCATTTAAAGAATCTAGAACTCGCTGACCTTGAAGGGAGAGACGGCGGTGGGTCCAGGGTTTGCCACGGTTAGGGTCACGGGCCTTGCCAATTCGGGTTCGGTTTCTTGGGATAGGAAATGGATCAGGTTGGGTTTGCGGGTTGGTGGGTTTGGAAAGATTGGAGTTTTGCTTGAAAAGGAAGCCCTGCATAGGTGGGGTGTCATATGCGGTGATGGTGGTGAAGTGAGTGTTGTTAGTTTTTTTCTAGATTAATACGAGTATTCGGATCAGTTTATATTTATTGTAATTAATGTTATGGGTTTTAAAATTAATAATTTTATAAATTTTTAATAAGTAATTAAAGATTTGAATCTAAAAATATAAAAAAAATAAATTTTTTAATTTTAAATTTTTATCACTTAAACCCCATCTAAATAGTTGGATGTTGTTAGTGTGGATGTTGTTAGTTTTTGCTGTTGTTAGTGGAGGTGAGATTGCTTTTATCACTTTCTTAGTTTTTGTTGGGGGTGGGTCTGTGATGAGAAGAGGGAGAGCTAGTTTCTCTGTCATTTTTTAGAATGAGAGGCTCTGAGAGGGCTCTGGGCGGGTTTAAGGATTATAAAAGTTTGGTTTCTTTAGTTGGGTTTGTATGATGTTTTGACTTAAGAAAGAAGAGGTGTTTTTTGTGTGTTGTTTCAAGTTGAGATTCTTAGAGAGAGAGAGAGGGGATGTTTGAGAGGGGAGGAGGGTTTCAATCCTACGTGGTGAGTAAGTAATGGAGATTGCCATGGTAGCAGACAAGAATCTCTGGCGAACAGATAGAGCTTGCCATGTCAGCAAAAGGTGTTGCTCTGCTTCGGAGGAGTGAAGAAATTGACGAAGAACTAAACGTTATGATTGAAATTTTTCTAGGGAGTTGACAGAGGAATAGTTGCGGATTAAAATAAATTAATTAAAAAAATATGAGTTTGTTTAATATTGATTTGATAAATTTTTTCACGTAAAATAAATAAAAATATGTTATTTTAATTTAAACAAAATTCATATTTAAAATATAATTATATATAGAATCCATATAAAAAACAAAAATTATTTGAAGCTACCATAATACCAAACTCTCTACGGGAATTTCGAGTTTAAAAGTCTCTCTCCAATCATGCGGAGTTCAAAAGCCGTACATGTGGTTATATGGAACTCGCTGATCTAATTTGTGTTTCCCGTTGCAGGAATGACTCCGCAAAGATTCCATAGAAAATTTGAAGACCCAGGATCGAAGACTAGATTAGAACTGCGTTCCATTCTTTCTTGTTTCTGCAACCTAATATTCTTCAATAAAGTTCACTTTTCTGCTAGTACTAGTTTTTGCCCTCACGCACTCCCATTCTGGGGGAGTTCTGTGCAAGAACTCGTTATGAGTCCCAACTCCAGAGGCCTTTCCAGAGACGCTCAATTGCCAAAAATCATTTGAACAACTCGAGTTCGTAATTAAGGTAGGCAAGTGCAGGCAAGGGGCGGCTTAATACGACTGCTGCCATGATCATTTGAGATAAGTTTTTCTGTTAGATCAAAACTATCTAAAATCATACCAAGAGCCTGTTTTATGCATCATGCACCCGATATGAAAATATTGCCAGAACCACAACCGCATACAAGATTCAATTCATCAACAGAAGCATAAACTGGCAGAAAGTTACAATATCATCTTCAAAATCGTACTATTTAAGGGATCCATATGCAAAATTCTTAACAAAGCTAGTTCTGCACGTAAGTACTGCTAATTAAGACTAAAAACACAAGCTGCCGAAAGCACCAGGCATAATTTTGACTATTATCATCAACAAAAAAGATAGCCCTGCCACGGGAAAGATGACCACGAAGACTGGATCCATTATCTTGAACTTCATTTGAGGAAATGAGGACTAATTAACCCAGCAATCTCAAGAAATCCAACCTGGTCTCTACCAGCAAATATCTTCTTCAACTTCTCGTCACAAATTATGTTCTTCTTGTTACTAGGGTCCTAGAAAAACACAGCAAGTCCAGTCAGCTCCAAATAAATGAGATAACCATATATGCGTACACCATGGATGTTCTATGCAATGGCTCAGAAACAGCTAGAAAAACAAACACCAGATTCATGCAAACATAACGAACCAGAGGAGCAACAATACTGCATTTCAAGAAAAGAGTTAGCACCAAATTAGTAAATACACCACGCAACAAATAAAGAGAAGTGACTGCACTAGCAGATGGACTAGCAAATATTCTAAAGGGTGAGGTAAAACGATAATTAAGTGAACATTGTATCCATTACTCAAACACCAATCATGCTTTTTGTTTCAACCAAATTCTTCAGCTGGAAGCTAACCCTAATAGTGAAGAACGATAGCTGCTTGGAAATGACAGGCCAACAGCCAGTCTTCGTGTTGAACCTCACAATTTTGTAAGCGCTGCCTTGCATTTTTCAGGATAGTAAAATCCAGTACCACTAATTAAGCCACATTCATATAAACATACTGCATGTGGTCGTATCAACAAAGCAGTGCATCCCACATTCATGTATTACAAATTTGAAATTATTCTGAATTGTTTTCCAAACTTGAACTACCTACAAAATCATGTCTCAGCCCAAATTCTATATAAAATCATGTCTCAACCAAAATTCTAGAGATGAAATCTATCCCTAACATGAGAGACACCTTATTCATACATCAACGAATTCACAGCAATAATGATCAGGCCATGCAAGAATAAAAAACGACATCGAACAAACATATCCAAGTACAACACCATTCAATTACATGAGCAGCAAACAAACAGTAACAAGAACCCACAATTATCCAGCAGCCTCATAACATTATCCAAAATCCACAAAAGAAACAACGCATAATACATATTACTTTTTCAGAACTAAAATACAACAACAGCATAACCCACACTTAAAAAACTCATAAAAAAAAATTAATAATAACAACAACAGAACTGGACATTTCGCTGACACCAGCACAACCTTATCCACAAACATGACTGCCTCCAGCTAATCAATTAAATAATCAACAGCATGAAAACCCATGAATAAAAATAACCACATTTTACCGTCCCAAAACAACCTTATCCAAACGTTTAGCTAAAAATTAAGCACAGGAAATGACAGGAACCCAAGATTTTAGAACAAAATGTCGACTTCTAACAAAAATTATACCTGAAGATTGTGCTCCTTGATATGGGCCCATATAATCTTGAGAACCTGAGTACGAGAGACCTCAGGAGCACCAACAAAGTCCGCCATTTCAGGTGAGACTCGCCTCGGCTTCATTATGCCTCGTGGAGCACGGTTTCCGGTCGATGCCGTGGCGCAGGTAACTACAGTACTACGCGCCATGCGCAGGTTTGCGGGAGGCGCAGCCAGAAACCTGAGAGGAGGAGTGGATGTAGGAGAAGGAAACTTGAGAAGTGGCACCGTTTCGGTGGATAAGAAAGTAGAGAAAATCCCTGAAGAAATTGCCATTTGAAAAGGGAAAAAATCGAGAATTTTGTGTTTCTGAGAGAGGGAGAGGGTTTTGAAGTAGCTTGTTTTTTTTTTTTTCCTTTTAAATTTTGGTGTTTCGAGAGAATGCGAAGAGAGATAAGGGTTTTTTGGGTTTTGTGTGAGTGAGGAACACAGAATTTGTCTGATCCCGCCTTAATCCTGGCGTGCTATTCTTTAACTTTTTCACGATTTTTTAAATACTTGAATGCCCCTGCCTGGGTCAAGCACTATAGAAAAAACAGATCGTTCGATTTTTGATGGATCAAGAGTGTCCTGGTGTGGTGATATGACAGAGACAGACAAATTTGGGCAGTTTGAGGGTGGGATGGAGAAGTTGGGCTGGGCTAAAGGAGATATTGAAAGGGCCGATATATACAATGGTAGACCTGGGAATAAGTAGTGGATTCTGGGTTTCAGAATTAGGTTTTAGCTTTCATTTCATTCTCTGACATGGGCTTAGGTGACGGAGGTGTGGTAGAGGGTTTTGGCGAAGGTAAGGCGTGCCTCCTGCAAAGTCCATGATGCATATGTTCTAACATCTGACATTTCACGACAAGAGACAGAGACAACGACGATGATAAAGTCTCGCGGTCAAATTAACTACTTACACATTGACATGCACAGAGAAACCGTGTAAAATTACCCAATATTCTATTGTATTTCTTTTCTTTTCCTTATAATGGTACTGGCAGGGGCGCAGAGGGGGGCTGCCCGGCCCTGCAAAGAAAATTTTATTCCAGTCCTTTTCTTGGTAATATTTATATTTTTAATCTAAATAATAAAAAAATTAATATTTTAACTCTTTTTAATTTTATTTTCTGGTTCCCTCGTGAAATTTCATTATGTAATAATTATTCGTTAACCCTACTTAGACATGAAGGGAAAAAAGCATATAAAATAAAAGTATTGAATTATTGTTTGGACAGCATTGTCTGATAAAAAGAGTAGAATCTCTTTTCCCCGTAATAATTGTCTTGAGAAGTCAATTTGTGTGGCTTTTTCTTAATTTTGTCCGAGAATATAATTTATCTTTCCCCAGGGACAAGCGCAGCTAGCTATCTTGAACTGGTAATGCCTCATTCTCTTTGACAGAACATCCATCCAAGACCATGCCTGCTAACCAGCTCTCAAGAATTGATCAAATTAAGCCAATTGACGAGAAAGGCTCGTTGATGCCGTCGTCTGGGATGTATCACGTCGCGTTTTAGCCAAATTGATCAAAATAAAAACAAAATGCACCAATTAACTCTCAACCACAAATACAACAGCTAAAAAAAAGGTATTTCTCTCTAATAAATGTATGGTTTTCTTTTCTTTTCTTCTCGTAAAAGGGAAAGGCCTGACTAGGATTATGGTCTGACTATTATAGTGATGAAGCCAAACCAAAATGCAGTCCCTCCACGCATGATTAGTGTTGTTATGGTCTGACTATTTGCCCTAGTAAAACCATTCCCGGCTTGCAGTTGAAACCACGTTATCATAAAGTCAGCCTAGCTAGGATTAATTAAGAGGTAGGAAGGAGGTCAATTTAACCTCGAGGAAAAGAAACGCGGGGCCAACAAGAGGAGGATAGCAAGTTACAATCATTCATATTGCAGGAATGATCGTTAAACTAACTTGGCCCCCCAATAGTCTACGTTCCCTTTTACTTTACTCTCGTTTACATGGACTTTGGACCTACCTTTTGTATGATTTGTCCTCATGAACCGTACCTGTTATACATAGTAATGTTTCAATTCGATCGGACCAAGAAAATCAAGATTCCAGAGAGCAATCTTGTTCAATAATTGTCGTGTAAAATGCGAGGGGAAACGTGTATGTTAACAACTGAAAGGTACTCTAAAAACAATGGGGGTGTTGTTGTGGATTGAATAATGGAGGGAGTTGAGAAGGCAAATCCGTGATAGGCGTTGTAATGGCCCCGTGATGCATGTGGACAATGCTAAGATAAAGGATTGAAGAGGAAGCCATTAATTGTCACATTGTTTAAAATAGATTGGAAGGGCTAGGCACTGGCTATATATCAATTTCAGTTTCTATGGAATGCCCAGTCAGTCGGTGCTTTTTTAGCGTTGAGAATAATCAACCACCTAAATTTCTGCTCTCATCACTGCATAAGTGGAAGAATCTTCTCTCTCTTTATATTTCTTTTTGTTTTTCGTCTAAGTGATGTCTCTTGATTGATTTTCACGTATGAATCAATTATGTCAAGATTTAAAGAGTCGTGAAAACTTTACTCCTCGCAATCTAAGTAATCTTACCTGATTTTGAACTTTTAAAAACTGGAAAACAGTGTAGTTATTAATCGTTTGACCAGTTCCTCAATGTCGAATATGCAAATACAATGAAATTCTTGTTGTATATAATTACTTTTCATCTCTTAAGTCTTAACCATTCGTAAGGTTTTGTTGTTCTGTAATTAAAGGTTCAAAAGAAATTCTGTTATTAACAATGTCCTATAAAATCTAAATAGTTTAAATAAAAATGTCACATATTTAAATAATTAATTAATCTCTTAATTATAAAAATTTAATTTACTTTTTCTATTAAAGGTGTTATCACTCTTATTTGACAGGTTAAGGTAGTTGGTACTTGTAAAAAAAAAATTATAGATTTAGAGATTCTAAAAAACTTAAATATTTTTTTTAAAAAAAATACATTGATATTTTAAAGAGATAATTTTTAAAAACATGCATATTAAAAATAAAAAAATTATAAATTATTTACTAGAAGGTATTTATAACTCCTGAACCTTATCCTTCTACTTAAAATAAAAGAGTTGGAGAATTATACCATTTTTATAAATTAAATTTATAGTATAAGTTATGTTTTACTCATTCTATTAGTTAAGAGATTAAAACATAATGTATCATAAAAGATTTTAATACATTAAATAATATTAGTTGACTACAAACTTATTTAATTAATTATATTTGTTAAGAAACAATTTATTTAAGATTTATATAAAATATATAGAGGTGTGATGTTAGATTAAGGTATTATGTTTAAAAAGTATTGAGCTCAGCACTCACGAGAAATGCATGTCACAACCTATTGGCCTGGGAGAGCGTCAAGCCAAGCTTCTAGACTTGGGTGCTGTCAAGCACAGCACACTTGTGGTGGGGGTGTTTGGGGTTAGTGCTTGCGAACCTAATATGCCTGAAAAAAATATATTTATAGTTTTTTTAAGTAAATATGTATAAAAATTTACTGATTGAATCTAAATTCATCAGCCATGTAATTGATAGTGTTTTCAAAATAAAAGTCAGGAAGACACACTTTGAAGCAAACAATTGCTAATCGGATCGCCGAGCCTATGCATATAGTGAAGAATTTTATTTTTTTTAAAGGAGGACAATGAGTGTCCATGCTTTGCCGTGGCATTCTCCGACTCCGACCATCAATCTCCCAACATAAAAGACAGATACAACGAAAAGGACTACAAGCCTATAATTAAACGCTTGTTGAGAAAGATAACTGCAAACCTACAGGGATCTTGGCGATGGTGATGGTGATGGTGATGGTGATGGTGATGGTGATGGTGGATGGTGATGGTGATCGGTCAATAAAAACAGAACCCTTGATTGAGCTATTAGTAATCATAATACTGCAGAGGAGTTTCTTGGGATCTTATGAAAACGAACATCTTCTTTTTATCTTTATACCAGAAAAAGAAGAGAAAATTGAAAGAAAATCTAACGGAGGATTGGATTGTAAGCAAAGGTCATCCACCATCTCCTTTCCAAATTATAACCAGTCTGGATGAGACACGTGAACCCAGTTTAATGATCCCTCACGCTCAACAAGCTGAGGAGTTAGGACCCACCCAGAAAACAAAAACAGAATACCTTTTACTGGTAGAACTGGTTACAGGCTCACGGCAACGCATGTAGCTGGAACTCGTTGGAAATTTCACTCGTTATCATCGTTTTTTTGTGCATAATTCTCATGTCTCCGTGCCTAATTTTGTATTTATTATTCAAACTCAACGGCGAACTGGCAAGGATTATTTAGCCTCCGGGCTCCCTAAAGAGCGCCTGTCACGGCGCGACAGCTATCACAGCAAGGGCCACCACACAATGGCGGTGCTCCAACATACCAACTAAAATTTGGCAGGTTATAGCCAAAACTTAAGCGTAAAATACACATCTGCCAGTGCCAATCCAATGGCACTGCCATGATTAAGGGCCAGCTCATATGGGTGAAGGGGCCCACTAATCATAATCCTCCTGTTGCTTCTTCGGTAAAAAGGATCGTTCATTATTCTTGACGAGTAGAACACCTCTCATTTTCACAGTTGTCGAGTTGGATTTGAAGATTAATTCAAGAAATGCGACTCGATTCATGTATCCACCAGCTAATCAGTGAATCAATAACATTGTATATTAAAAACAATCTTAACATACTGAATTTACATATTTTTTAATTTCAGCATATGTCTTAACATTGATTTTAACACAATTCTTAATTAATTGAAAAGGGCAAAGATTTAAATACCTGAAACTTTGAATCAACAAGTATAATTAAAATATAAATCAAACTTAAAATCTTAAACATTTATATGACAATCATAATTTAAAAAAAATGCAAGTTCTTTCACTCATTCATGATAGAATTTGATTGTACGAACAATAATAAAAATTATTGATGTGCTTAATTTTATGTGGACTTCACAGTTTTAAACTTTTTTTTTTATTTACGTGGGGTGTCCGGGCCAGCTTACGCGCACCACGACTAATTCCCACGGCCCACTGAATACCCTGCAAATCCAGTAGGCATGTAAGGCACCGCGGGGGTGACAGGCGTGCACGCTAAGGCTCGAACCCAGGTACAGTGGAAGGAGTCAAGCCCCTTCCACCGCCAGGTCANATTCCGGACCGAGCATGGTTGAAGGGGAATGCTGTTCCAGAGACAAGCGTTAACACTATTCAGATGTGATGTGGCAGACCATCTGGTTATAGTGATCCTTTTGTGTGAGAAAAGGTGTGCTTAGGTTATTCTGATGATTGAAAGGTTTGGCAAGTACCTGTAAACTTGGCCACAAACGCTCTCAAAATGGAAAGCTTGGAAGTGCTGCAAGATGCAAGCATGTGTTAAAGAAGAAAGAGGACAGTTGCCTCACATGAATGGCAAAGGGGGTGATTGTTAGGTTGGTTGTCATTTCATGTAAGGCACCAACCATTGACCATTGACTATTGCACCAACCATGTGCAATGTCAAAGGTTGGCAGCCACCATTATTGAAGAAGAGCTGGAGTTGGCAGCCACCTTTGTTGAAGAAGAGTCTCCATGAATGCCTATAAATAGAGACATGTGTTAGAGAGCAAAATATAAGAAGAAAATTGTGAAAATATGAAGAGAGTAGAGAAGAAGAGAGAGCTGCAAGTGCAGCAAATAGAGATAGAGTTGAGTATGAGAGGGTATAATCCTCCTCCTCCATGTATTTATTTTGAATTCTTTCTCAATCTCTAAATATATTAACTTCTCCCGTGGATGTAGGTGATTTGCCGAACCACGTTAAATACCGTGTCTTAGTGTGCTTCTCCTCCTATGAGCAAATATCAGTACATCACCGGTCGAATTCCCAACATATTCAACTTCAGCTCATTAAAGGCATCCAACATTTTCATGTAGTTGACTCTTGAAGAAATCACCGAGCATTCCCTGTTGATCTGTTGAAAATAATTTTATATATTTCAAGAGAATAAAGAATATTTACCGAGTTAATGTTGTAAAATTGATTTGTTTAATGATAATTTGTAGATTAATTTTTTTTTTACTTCCTTAACTCTATTTCCTATTTAAAATTTTGTTCTTTGTCAACTACCCTCACATTTGATCAATTTAATTATCATTGATGGTCACAAGGTAATAAAATGAAAATTAACTAACTTAATTAGAGGTTATTGATATAAAAAAAAATCAAGTATAAGTTGATAACTCATGTATTCCATGAGTAAATTTTTATTTAAACATCGAAAAATCTCACACATTTGAAATGATATGAAGCTAAAATTTAAAGATCATGTCACACTAGACCATTTATTTATAACTAAAAAGTAAATAAATTAACTGAACCATTTAGAATATTCATAAGAAAACAATCTAAAATTGTCTGAATCAAATGTTTTTTTTAGATTTTTAGATAATTTTAATTATAATTTTTTATTAGAAAAACCATTTTGTTTGGTTTTGATTTTAGATTTTAAAAACCAAATTGAAAAAAAAAACTCATTATAAACTAAAGATTCATTAAATTAAAATCGAGGAAAAATAACCTAGGAAAAAGTTTCATGAATTAAAGTAGATATATTCGATCTCTTAAAATATCAAACTAGACCGAACCAATTAGCATGCTTTTTTTATTTAGTTTATTTTCATTTGAAATTGAAAAAAAGATTTATTTTACTGAGTTTTTTTATTTAATCTGAACTACCGAAACCGATAATGAGCTCTCCTTTCGATAGTGGTTGACAAATGCATGGCCATTTTTAGGGACCAAAGAAAATCATTCCAACAAAATCATTAATAATCATGATTTTTTTAATCATTTTAATATTTTCACTCCCCCCACAGAGAGGACAACCCCCTAAGCTAACCCATATTCATCATTAATGCACAACTAAAAGAGTGACAAACAATTCTTCTTCATTTTTTTTTTTGAAAAAACAAAGCTGGCTGACTGCTGCTAACGTGTCACCCAGATCTCATATCCAAATCACATGCATTGCTGGTCCCACATCAAACAACATAATCGACGCCTCAGATCTGTTTGGTAGCTCATTGGCCCCACCAAATACCTCTCGAAGTTCCGAACCTTCTTCCCTCCACTCTATTTATAATCCTCCCTTCCTTTCTCTATTTCCTCACTGGTCAGGACTACACGCAAAGAGCAGAGAGAGGGAGGGAGAGTATCAAAACTAGACAAAAATGATGCTTAAAAAAGCTGTCATCATTCTTTCTTTGATCTGCATTTCGATTGCTGGTGTTTCTGGTCAAGCACCAGCAACGTCTCCAACAGCAACACCAGCACCACCCACACCAACTTCTTCTCCACCACCAGCAACCGCTCCTCCACCAGTTTCAGCCCCACCTCCCGTTACCCAATCTCCACCTCCAGCGACCCCTCCTCCAGTTTCAGCCCCACCACCTGCCACCCCTCCTCCCGCAACCCCACCACCAGCCACTCCTCCTCCCGCCACCCCACCACCGGCAACACCTCCACCAGCAACCCCGCCACCTGCTACTCCTCCACCAGCTACCCCTCCTCCCGCTGTTCCTCCACCAGCTCCACTGGCAGCTCCACCAGCTCTTGTTCCAGCTCCAGCTCCCAGCAAGCCTAAGTTGAAGTCTCCAGCTCCATCTCCCCTGGCATTGAGTCCTCCATCTCCACCCACTGGCGCTCCTGCTCCAAGTTTGGGTGCTTCCTCTCCCGGACCCGCTGGAACCGATATGGTAAGTCCATTATTGATCCTCATCTATAAGCATTAGTGTGATCTAGTAATTTAGCTCAACGTACCCTTTAAAATTAACAAATATGATCAGTCATTTGCTTATAAAAGAAAAGGTTTTATTCATGCTCAGTTAGTCTCTTTTTTTAATATCAGATTTCTAATCTCGCTAATTTCTTTATATTCAATGCAACTGCATTGTTTAATCTTATGTTTGAAAACTTGCTAGATGCCTAGTACCATAGCTGGTAGTAGTTAATTTAGTTAGGATCTGGCGTAATGCAGACAAAATACTGTTTAGTCTGCTATTGTAAACCGGAGTGTTGTTAGTGTTTTAAGTCGTCCCGATGCTGCCTCTCTAGGGTCTCGGTCTTGGGCTCTGCTTGCTGGGATTATTATCCGGTGTGAATGTAACTAGATTCGGATTAAGAATTGTGCGCCAATCAAGCAGTAGTTGTTTTCAGATCTGATTTCAAATTCAATGTTTGACCTGATTTGGTTAAAAATCAACGGTTTTTAATCAATTTAAAACTTAAAAAAGAAGAGTAAATGTTTTTCCTATGACCCAATCAGGTAGTTTCACGTGACCTGTGAGAAAATGAAACGAATCCTTTATATTTTAAAGCACAGAAATACAATAATAATAAATAAAAAAGTACTGTGTGTGCAAGCCGCGGAATCCCAAGGACTACACTGTGCTGTCCTCGCAGGGAGGACCCCCCCCCCTCTTCTGCTCGATTGCAGGGCTTACAGAAAACATAAAATATAAGTGTTTTTGGGCTCAAATAACTGTCCAAAGTCACAAGTTGGGTTGCATTTAATGGGGGTCCACCGATTTATATTTGGTCCTTGGGCCTTGTTGGGTCCGGCTGCGGTCCATTATGGTCCAATTAATTGCTCAATTAGTTCTGTAGGTGGGTTTTTAGCCTGTAAATGTTGTGTCTGCAATGTTTTGACCTTTTTTCCCACAAAAATTGTGCTGTTGCAGAGTGGAGTGGAGAAGATGGGGTCCGTGCAGAAGATGGCCCTGAGCCTGGTCCTTGGATCAGCATTGTGGTTGCTAACTTAGACATATCATCTTTGTGTCTCAGTTTTTAATATTTTTTTTTTAATTTCTGCTGTTGTCTACATATATTACTGGCTGCCATTTTAGCCCCTGCGCGGTGATGAGATCTTCTATTTGCTGTACTTGAGCCATATATTATACATTCGGTTGGATTCTTTGGGGAGATTTTTGAGGGAAGCTTTTGTATTCGAGGGGACTGCCTGAGGGCAGTTGTTTTGTATTTGAGATTGTTGATAGTTACCTCTCTCTCTCTCTCTCTTATATTTCCTTCGTAGTTATTTGCCTGTGCCTTTAGTATTCTTCATCTCTCTCTCCTCTGCCTGTCCATTTCCGATACAGGCAAGCACTAGCTTATGGCTTCAAAATTGAAGGAACATCCTTCCATGTCCCGATTTATACAGGATATTTATCTAATAAAACTAGATTGACTTGATTTTGATTTTAATAATTCGATTCACCTGATCCAAACTGATTAAATTAGTATCAAGAAAAAATGTAAAATGAAAAGATAAAATGATATTATCTTAATGAAAATAGTTTCACTTAGATTAGCTCAATCATTTAAAAATCAAAATTCTTGTCGGAGTGGAGTGGAGTATCACAGCTGTGGCTGCAACCTTTCCCATCAAATTTTATGCAATGGGACGGGGCAAATTATCTTCGGTAACGTGCTTGAAAAATCAAAACCAACAGCTAGCAACAACTCGGAAGATTCAAGTGTTCAGGGCTGCAAAGGGGACGACATCAAAAATGAGAAGAAGAAAAAAAAACAAACTGGGAAAATCATGAACATAATAATAAAAAAATGAATCGAAAAGGAAAAGAAAAATGGAATGAATTAACTAGAAAATCTCTTAAAAAAAATGTTTGGTTTTGATTTTAAAATTCTAAACCTAACAAAATCAGATCCAACCGAACCAGTTTAATCCAAAATTAAACCTAATGAAAATAAAAATAAAAATAAAAGCTTTCCTCCAACCCAAACTCATGACCAGCTAGCAGCCGGGCCCTCTACTTCTGCTCTCTCGATCGCCCCGTGAACCTTTTCTTCTTCTTTTACTTTCAAGAATGTCATAATATTTGACAGGGACTTGTACATCTTCTTCTATGTTTCAAATGTAAATGATATATAGGCTGATGGCTGCCACCATGGTCAATGTCATCATAATATGTGTTGCCATTCAAAGGCGCCATCTAATGGTACTGGATCGTTTAAAAGACCCATACTAGTCTGTGCATCGAGGGGACAGTTTGCTCCAAATCTTGTTTTTTATGTGGTCGCTCTTATCGTTACCGATGCTCTAATTTGCCTAGCTTCACTTTTAGACTGCGGTCGACTGGAGGATGAGACGCGGGTTTCAGAAAATTGAACAGTAAATTTCTCACAAGTCACAGCGGATTTATCACTGCCCTCTCCATAGGAATTTACGTGCGAGGATGGTAAGAGAGAGCAAAAAAGAACATTAGATAACCAGGTTAGATTTACTTGAGCCCGGCATGAAATGAAGGGGTAAAAATTTAAACCGCATCAAATAAAAAAATAGTTGGTTTTAACTGGTTTTTAATTTAATTTGACTCAAAATCTTGAAAAAATTAATTTTAATTTGATTATTTATTTTGGTTCGAAACCAAATTGAAATGAAAATAATCAAACCCAGGATGCCACCCACCGACGCACCGACCTCGTCTGATTTATATTTAGTTATTCTTGTAAATATAAATGTTTACGTAAGGGCAATGAACTGCCGGCCTCTGTTACAGCCGTGGAATCCGATGCAAAATCATAAATGGCCTCTTTCTTATATAAATACAAGCGCCGGTCATAAATGGCGTAGTTACCTTGCATTTGCTTCGTCTGTAAAAGATTCCAACCTATTCTGCCTGTGCATTCATATGCAGTATCTAATTCTTTTCACTAGCATTCACTGCATTTTGTCGCGCCTTCAGATGCTTCAACCACATTCATCCATAAGAACCCAAATGCCAGCATTGAAATTAATGATTTCTTAAGAAAATAAAATCTTAAAACGTTTTTTTAAAAAAAATAGGCTGATCTTATTCTTGCATGAAAGGCATAAATTTATCTTATAACAATTAATATGGTACGAAAAATATATTTTCAATTAAAACAAAGTATTTTTTTTTTCAAATAAAAAGATCAATTTTAATGCCATGTTCCGTCCCTAGTATAAAACTTTTACTCGCACAGTACACTTTACATGTTCATGGAACACAAATAGATATTATTTAAATAAATCACTCTTTTTTAATAAAATAATTTAGAAAAGTTGCCATCACGGCAGTAATTGATCATGGTAGAGAGATAAATAGCAATTTGATAGTATAAAAGCTTAAAAATTAGGACCAGACATCTAATGGTGTTGCAAGGCTTCGTTTCTTGAATAGATCGCAAGGTTTTCCAGCTATACATATTTACTATAAGTGTGAGTGGTCAAAATAATCAAACATTAAGAGCAATATTAAATTATTTATTATCATGCTTGGATGTTTTCATATGTAATTATGTTTGTTATTTACAAGATGGAATATTTTGGTAGCTTGGTGATGCTTATTTTAATCATATAGATTGAACAAGCTTGATTTTTAAAATTAAATGTCAAAATAATGCTTTGATCTTGTGAAACTCTTCTTTCCATTCTTGTATGTTGTGTTTTTGCATGAAAGACGTATAATATATATTTTCTTATAACAATATGATACAAAGAAATATATTTTCAGCTATAAATATATTTTAATTTAGTGAATATTAAATATAGATAATAAAAAATTATTGAAAATTATATATTAAAAGTTGCAATCATAAAAATGATATAAAATAGCTGCATAATACACATGCATGCACACTAAAAAGAATAGAAAAAGAAGTTTTTTTTATATTGGAATTAACACTTCAATATGGGTCCAGTAAACCAGGCCTGCGTAGCCCATGACTCGAGAGAGGGTAAGGCTCAGGCTTTTGGGCGCCTATGGCGATAACACAGCTGGCCCATAAAATACCCGATCCCTCAATGAGATCTGCCGTCCTTCATGGTCATCGGAGTAGTATGGGCATGTCAGTATTGTATGGCCCTTGTGCGAATATTCAGTTATGAGTCCAATAATCTTCAAAGTACATGGCATGGAAATTATTTTTTTATTGATATGTACAGTTGATTATATATATATATATTAATTCATCGATTGTGATGTTTTGATCAAATAATTAAAATATTTTTTTATTATTATTATTTAAGTCTACGTGTCTTTATCTATCATTTTTAATATAAGTTTAACCAGAGACTCGTTGCTTGTTTTTAAACTCAGGAAAATATAAACAGTAGCTGTAAAACATTCATAAGATTTTACAGGTATAATTTTAATGTCAGCGGGAGCGCCTGCTAGGACAGCTACCCGAGTTTTATGCAACGCAGTACCCGAAAAACAGACTAGCGCTCATAGCAAGGCTATTTTATTGCTATCCAACGCTCTTTAAATAGAATATTCATCGGTTTTTGGATGGCGCTGCTCTATCATTAATACTGGACCCTCTATTCTTGGTGATCCATGATCTAGTAGAAGGTTCCTTTGCCGACACCGTCTCCGTAGTTTTTTTTTTTTTTTTATCTGCAGATGCAAGTTCCCAACTCTTAACAGCTAACGCCACTATCCATATTTATATATATTTTTTTTATTTTTTTCCAGTGCTAAACACAAGAAATTTAAGAACATTTCCTAAAATTCTGGTACATGTGTAGGATTCTTGTTGTTAAACTGGACATGTTGTAGGACTGTCAAGGTCAAAGCAATTATTCAATAACACTGAAGGTAATGGCATTTCCCATGAGCTCTCCAGAAAATTTTAAAAAATCCAGATTCTCCATGGTAATAATGTTTTTGATGAATAATAGAAGTTGTTTCTTAATATATTTTTTATTTTAACTATATTAAAATGATTTAAATATACAAAAAAAATTAAAAAAAAATACAATGACACTAGTTCTTCTATCATCTTTTGACTTGATTGAAGGTTTCACGACATAGCATGGATATGCCAGCTAATTAAGCTTGACACTTGCTTGATCCTCGGTCTTTTTTAAAAAAATATTGTGTGGTTTTCTTCGAATCAGATTGCAGGAAAGTGTTTCTCGAGAAGGCTGAATGATTCGAAAAACAGCCGAAGTCAACCTCAGTTTCTAACACAGTCATCTCGGAAGATGAGCTATGCTTAGAATAATTAGATACCGTTCCCCGTGAAGGATTAGGAGGCATATACTCGTACATGACATGGCATTTAAGCTTCACCAAATTCAACGGATCTCCTACTCCCCGTACGATTACTTTGCTTTTTGCAAATATTTTTTAAATTTTTTATTTTAAATTAATATATTTTTAATATTTTAAAAATACAAAATATTTTAAAAAATAACAGTTACCATCTCTCGACTCGTCCTGTCTTGACTCAACTCCCTTTGCCATATCGAACAAGCTCGCTTACCCAAAAACACACGTGTGCGCGCGCGCACGTCGCTTAAAACCAGGCAGCACGCTACACAATTCCTAGCTACCTGCCGTTCTTTAATTCTTTGACAGGCAAAAAGGGAAGTTGAGGTTATAAGCCAGCAACTTCAATGCCAATTAAACTTGTCGAGGGGCCTAAAAATCATTGTATTTGTTGAAGGGTCTCAGTCCTTGTACTAACTAAACTGTAATTAAGCGCGCATCAAAATCATGACGCACACACCTGTCTGAAACAGGCAGATTAAAGGGTATTTCCGCTTACTGGTTCTGTTATAAAAAAATTAACAAGAACACAGTTTTTTTATTAAAAAAACAGATGAAATAATATATCTGACACGTCACAGTTGAAAAACACAATATTTAAAAATATCAATGTAAGAAACATGATATTTCAAAGAAATTCTAACATTATATTTACCTTTAAAAAGACATTAACAATATTAATCCAATAACTTTAGGGAAAACACCAGTGATGGCAATAATGGACTCCACCGCCATCCAAAAAAAAGACATAAAATTCTTTATAGAACAACTTTATTTATTTATTTATTTTAAAAAAGCAATATAATTTGATTGGATGTACGGACAAATAATCTAAAATTTTGATAAAGAAAAAATATATTTGATAATAACATTAGAACTACCTCGATGGTTTTTAAGTCTGATGCATGTAATATGTACGAGAGGAATGTGCCAAATATTATTACCATATAAAACAAAAACAAAGGTCGCTGCAAACATTCGTGGTTGTTGAAGTAATTAGCTGGCTTGACATTCCACCTGTAAATATTGAAGTAGAAAAACAGGCGAGGACGTTGTAGTAGCTCGGATATCATTCTCATTTGAGGCTACCTGGTGCGCTGCCTACTGCATTCTCGTTTATCACTGCGCAGATCCATATTACATCATGGCCGAAGGAATAAAACTGATGAAAAATATAAATGATTTTTTAATATGATAATATTATTTGTATAAAAAAATAGTGAAATATCATATTGTATTTTTATTTTATTACGTTTTTAAATATTATATTTATTAAATATTGTTATTTCTAAGTGTAACAAGTAGTTATCATGCTTTACAGTAATAGTATTTAAATAGTTGTATTTCTAAAACTTAACAACTTAAGAAAAGCATCTGTAAATTATTTGACATAGCCGGCCACTCAATTGTATGAAATGGTAAGTTATTTCACATGAAAAAACATATTTTTATGAACTTTTATTTCAAATGTATTTTATCAATATTAATAATATAGTTAGATTTATAATAACATGTAATTCTCAACAATTAGATATAATTCTAATATAAATAGATCAAAAATTATCCAAAATAGCTTTTTCATTGAGTTTTGCCCATTAAAACAGTGAATGTTAATAGATGATTGGCGGTTAAGTGATGGTGATTTTTTTTTATTTTTCTCTAATTTTTTCTTTGCGGGATTCAGACCAGTCCAACAAAATAAATAAAAGGTGTCATGTCATTTTATTTTATGTCAAATTTTTTATTATTTTGATTTTAATTTTTTTATTTTAGGTTGTTCTTCAATAATTTCTTTTATTCTTATCATTTAATATTAAGATGGTTTAAATTTTAGTTTTATCATATTTTTTTGAGTCATCCTAGTTTCATAATTTAAATTACATGTTTAGAAGGTTAACCAAGGATTGACGTTGATTTTTTGTTTAAATTCTTTGTACTGATTATCTTTTATTTTTATTCAATCCCCTAGAATTAAATTTGTTTAAAAAATAAATTTCATGATTTTTTTTATTTTCTTTATGTCCGGTGAGCCTAGTTTGAAGATTTAGATTGTGGATTTGACATATTAAATATAATTTATTTTATTTTTTTATTATTTTATTTTATATATATTTTATTTATTTTATACTTTAATGCCTGATTAATTTAAAAATTAAATTTTATATTTTTTTTATACTTTATTATTTTTGTTTTTACAGTCAAACTCACAAGGTTTGGCAAACTTGTCCATATTTGTTGAGTTTTTCTTCTTATTCTTTTAGTTAGTCTTTTTTTATATATAATTAGACTGTTAGGATTTGAATATGATAAATTGTTTTATGAAGAATTATTTTTACCTTATAACCTGCAACTTAAGTTGCATGTTTTGCATGCAATCTTAGCTCAATACGGATTGTTTTTATTTTTTATTTTATTTTTTATTTTTATTGTCTAATATTTAATTTTTTAATAATTAAATTTTATAATTTTTTATTTTATTTTAACAAACATTATTTTCATGTGGGTCGTTATTAATGCGTTTTCATGTAAGTATTTGGTTCATTTACTGTATTAACTGTTTCTTTCATCACGCAATTAAATGAAAATGGCTTGTTAGACCTGGTTAAGAGTTAACCTGAGTTACAATTTTTGTTTACTTCTCGGAAATAGAGTAACAGCGTTTGGATACCTTTTTATATTAAAAAAATAATCTAGCCCATAATACAGCGAGATTTATAAGATGAAATTGCACATCAATCCTCTATCTACGTAAAAGACCATAAACAAATGCACGATCATAAGAAATTTGTTTCATTTTGAATAATCTAGATAAATAAAAATAAATTAAATTTAACCAAAATAATGTTATCAAAGGTAATGGAAGAGAAAACCATCAATTAGAAACCTAGCCATACTAGGACATACATCATGTATGTTTGAGGTTATAATAACTTTTGTTTTTGGATACTTTTTAAAAGTATTTTTTATTTAAAAATATATTAAAATAATTGTTTTATTTTAGCTTAGGAAAACAATTAAAAACACTAAAAACATCAATTCAATATATTTTCAAAGCAAGCATAATTTTAAAAACCAACTCAAGCAAGCAAGAGGTGGAAGAGTGGAACTTTTCATAGTAAATAGTAAATGTAACTTCGTTATTTCCTGTAAAAAAAATAATTTAGATCACATAAAATTTTTAGAATTTTCATTAAATTTGATACGGAGCTTAAATTTAAAGACCCTCAGCTAGACTATTTATTTAGCACAGGTTTTACATAGAATTAAAATAATAAAAATAAAAATAAAAATAATCCAAATGATCAATAAAAAAAACCTAAATACGATCAAAACGGTTGAGCCCCTTACAACAAAACCCGTTCACCTAGACCCGAAGGTCTTTGCCCTTGGGGCGGTCCACGCCGTGTTTCTTAAAGAGTAAAAATAGATGACCTGATGTCATTAGCATGAAACATAACATCATTCACAAAATAAATGAAACCTGCGATCTTCAACTAAGACAAATGCTAATCAAATGAATTACAGCGTAAAATAAACAGCTAAATCGACCTGGTTAAAATGTGAAGAGACAATGTCTGCAAAGGGCAGGGAAAAAAAATGAGGTATGACGAAACAAAGCAGTTTAGGAAGAGAAAGCAAAAGCAAGGGGAAGAAATCACATGGGGTTTTGGAGACTTTTTACCCCGTACCTCGCTGCAATGACATGTTTCACGCACAGGTTTCGCCTCAAACGATGCAAGCCCGCATAAAAACCTAAGCTCATGCCAATGGGTTTGGATCCAAGGGTCAAATTCTCTTAATTAACAGACGCTGCCGTTAAAAAAAGTCGAAGACCCCACCAAGAAGGGGTCAACTGTACAGAGAGGAAACCATGGAATACTGCTGCTGAACTTTTCAACGTCACCACTTGATGCTGTCAACCACTGCGAAGAGAGAAATGTGCTCCTATGTCCTATTTATTTTTATATTTTAATTGTTTTTTAATCTTCATTTTAGATTAATATTTTTTTAATATTTTCAAATTATTTTAATTTACTACACAAAAAATAATTATAACCCTACTTTCAAACACCTCAGACACCAATCAGCAGCGGTCAGAAATGAATCTGGTACAAGCAATAAAAAAAGCCCTGTACATTGCACGATGAATGAGATAGAAAGCTCCAAACGATGGGAGGCTGAAATGTTTACTTTCGTGCAGATCCAAAAGCTTGAGATGAATTGATGTTGATCTCTACACTCACATGCATGAAGCATTCGATAGTTGATCAACAAATACCATGGTCCAGATCCTTTTCAACAGCACTGGAAAAAGTGCCGCAGAACACAGAAACATAATGGTAAAGGAAATGGTTCGTCTCTCTTGCTTGCATTCAACAGGAACAAAAAATTCCATTTCCTTCAAAACAAAGAACCTTCAAGATGAATTAAGCAACCACGCCAAGAGTAACAAGCCCACAAACAGAAGTGAACAAAATAGACATAAGCGTTAGACTCGTGTTAGCCAGAGGCAGCTTTCCTTTCCACCGCCACTGCTGTATGCACTCAGAATTAGTTGAAGTATAGAATGTTATTGTTCTACTATTTTAAAGCTTCACCACCTTCTTCCAGGCATGGAAGGTAAACTAAAACTAAAACCTCCATTTGTTCCATCCCTAATTGGAAAACCGAGGTCCAACTCCCTCGCTGGATTCTGCATTGAGAGTATAAAGATTCGTGTACGCCCCAGTTTTGAGACAGTGAATGATTATGCTCTAGTTTACAGATTAACAGAGGTAGATTCCGAAGTCCAAAAAATGACTTCAATTCCTACTTCGTAATTCCTATCCCGGTCAATTGTAGCTAGTTACCAGTATAAACAATTGTAGTGATGCAATCCTACCCTGGATTAGACCTCCGTCTTCCACGTCATGTTATCTCCACAGCTATCATCTGATTTATCTAGTGCTACAACTTTCGCCCGAAGTGCTCCTAATGCCACTGCACTCTTCCCCCTTTCTTCTTGAGGTAGCTCACAAGCTTCACTAAAGGACCCTGATTTTAAATCTGCTGGGGGGATAAAACAGTCTACTGAAAGGCCAGGCACGTTGAACGCAACCTCTTCAATAGTCCAAGCTTCCTCCATCTTTGTCTTGGTATGGCTCATTGCCACCTCACCAAACCTGTAAAGAGTCACCGCAGAGCGACCTGAGTGGGCAATCATGATCCCTTCAACTGGCCTGTAATCATCAAGGAATGAATTGATTGTTGTTTCCCAGTAAACTGCATCCCCGCCAATGGATTGGTTGCGGGTCAGATGTGAATCCTCCATATGAACAAGAAGTCCAGTCTTTTGGCTGAAGTAGCCAAACAAAACATGCCTTATGATCTCGCCTGGGCCTTCACTCCGAGCTTTCAGAGTCTGTGGATCAGCCAATACCTTTAGTATAAAGCAGTCCTCGCCATTTATGTTTTTCTCTCCTATGCACCTTGCATCTGCAAACATACTAGCTGTGGTTCTTGGATCAAGACCCTGAAATGGCATAAAAAAGTACACAGATGAGCCAATTACTAGAACAAATGTAAATGTCCAAAGCACAAATTGCAAGAGGAAGCATAAAAAACTTCACCTGGAGCGCTCTACGCAATGGTCTAACAGGACCTTTGGCAGTATGTGCACCAAGCCAAGGTGTGTGCCTCCAGACAAGTTTGCCATTGCAGCCAGCACGAACCTTATCACCCCCAACGGCAAGCTCAACATACCACATATCAGGATTCATCTGCCAAAGCACAAACCCACCTGACTCGACACCTCTAGCATCATTGCGGTTCTTCACCACCCTTGTGGGTGTTTCAGACTCCGAAACTATCATCTTAAGCTTTCCCATGGCATATGCATTTCGAATCGAGGTCTGCAACTGCTGCCCACCAGACGCTGCCATGTACTGCTGCAATATGTACTGAGCAGAGGAAGTTTCCTGCAGCAATACAATCCCATGGAAGACAAAATATTAAGAGTGGTCTTTTCTATCTTTCAAAAAAATTGGAGCGATTTCCACCGAGTTATAGAGCAGAGAAATGATGTCATGTCCAATTTGGAGAAAATACGAAGATTAACACTGCCAGTTAGCAGCAACCTATTTCACACTACGATGCAAGCATCAATTTTAAGTTTTAACTTATATGGAAAAAGAAAAAAAAAGAAAATCCTTGCAGCATCACATTTTTTCAATAACGTGAGCAGGAAAACATGTAACATAACATCTTGAACTTTTAATTCTGTGACTTTTCCTCTGTTTTCTCAGCAACCAAACAAAAGATTGACCCGAAAAAAAGCAACAAAAAAAAACCCAACAAAAATATAAGATTCCATGGATTTGGCAATTCACTAGTACAATAACTCTCAAGAATCCAGTAGCTCACCAAACAAAACCATTACGTTCACAAAAAAATAAAAAAAAAATTGTTAGTCTAGGTATAAACACCCCAAAACTAACCTTCTCCATTCTTAAAAGGAAAACATTAAAACCCAAAAAGAAAAAGAAACCCACAAAACTAACAATCTTACTTAGCCAAGGTCCAATCCCAACTCTACTTAGTAGTTAGTCCTTTCCACTTAACCTTCTCCACAAAACAAACAGTGCTCGTAATTAATAAATTGAAAAAATATTCCCCCTTCATTTTGGTTACCCCCCCACCCCCCTCCCAAAATAAAAATAAAAAACCTTACAAATCACACACACACAGAACAAAAACCCTTTTTACATTATTAACAATAAAGAAAAACAGAGGCAGAGGGAGAGAGTTTACAATGGTGGTGTCTTTGATGCTAAGGTGAGGCAAAGGGTCTAAAGTGCTAACATGCACCGGAGCCAATGGTGCACCCATGACACCAAGCAATAACCTCAGATCAGACCTCTTATAAGCCAAACTACTAATAGATGGAGTCCTGGATAATTGCCCTTTCATCCACTGACCCAGACCCGGCCCAGACCCGGCCCGTTTATGCTCACCTGCCCCTCCATCGGGATCCGGGCCCTCTATTAGTGGAGATAACGTTTCCCCCACCATTGGCCTTGAGCTCCTTGATTTCCCAAACAACAGTTCCGGTTGTGCGCCGTAGGATGAAGTGTCCTTTCTGTGTTTTTGTCGGTAGAGCAGACCCGACATTGATGAAGCAGTTCTGGCCGGGCTGTTTGAGCGAGAACGAGAAGGGGAGAATCCTCCGACTATTTCTTCTTTGAGTGCTGAGAAAAAACCTTGCTTTTTTTCCATTTGTGTAGGGGCAAAATTGAAAAGAAAAGAGGCGATAGAGAATAAGAGTACTGACTGGTAGCGAAGAAGAAGAAGAGGTGAGGTGAGATTTTGTTTGGTTTTGTTAGAGACTAGTTAGGAGAGTTTGTTGAGAGAGATGAGTTTTTTTCATGGGAGAAGTGAAAGGAATGTTTTTCTGGTGTGTGAGTGGTGGAAGAAAGGAGAAAATGGTGGGAAAACAGTTCGGGATAGACGGAGAGATATGGAGAGTGTGTGCGTAACGGTGTAGAGGTGTGTTTTGGGAAGGAGTGGAAAAGGTGGTGCTATATAGAGAGAGAGAGAGAGAATGCGGGTCGCGTGGGTGGGTGCCTGGGTAGAGGCCAAATTTGGGAGTAGCGGGCTGGTAAGTCCTCGCTGCGTCTGCCAAGCCGAATTCTAACGACAGCTTTCCCTGTCTCAGATAATAAAGCAGAGTATAACGCAACATTTGTAACAAGTTATTGTAAGGGGATTTTAAAACATTTAATTTTATTCGACTTTATCCTTCACTTGTTAATAAACTATTATAACCCTTCGTGTGTGTGTGTACATACATACATACATATATATATATATATAAACCTTTTATATTCACTCAGGAGCTCCCTCGGCAAAAAATACCAGTACAATTCTTTATATATAAAAAAACAGTAAAATCCTGATAACGATTATTTTAAAACAGGAAAAAATACCAGAAAAACAAAAATATATATAAAAAATAAAAATAGCTAGTAAAAATGTGTATCGCTGCAAATAATCAGTGCCTTGGGTTACACGGTGTCATGGGTGGTGAATCACCTGCAATTGATGATGGTGAATCACCTGCAATTGATGATGTCATTTGTCAAATGTTTATCCGTACCAGCAATTCAAATCCTGGTCGGTAAATTGCTGTGGAGATTGTTGAACGATGTGCAAGTTGCTCTGAATATCCAATATAAATAAAATAATAATAATATAACTCTTGGTGATGTGATTAGTTTATAAGGATATAGCGATAGCTTGAACTAATCTCTGCGCAATTGCCAATCATGGATTTTGAAAAAAAAAAAAAGGAAGAAGAAAAAGAGGAGAGGAATTGACAAGTGGTTGAGTGTGATTGGTTGATGATTGCTATTATTTTTTTGGAATAGAAACGTCTATAATTCAAAATTAAAGGAAATATACGCTGGCCAGAAATTAATTCAACGATCAATAATTGATTGGGCTGAATTTGAAGTGCCGGTTCAATAAGTATCGCAAATTGATTGCACGATTGAATGAGTTTAATTACACGATCTAGTTGAAACGCCGGCTGGGAGTAACTTGGCATTCATAGCTAGCACTCTAGGTTAAAGAATGCAAGACTGAAGCAGTATATGTTTTAACTCGTCAATGTTATAACTCGGCATTTATAGCTGGTACCGGGAGGAGTCAAGCAGAGACCCAAGCCTGTAAAATAATAAAAAAATATTTTTTTTATTTTTAAAAAAACTACAAATACATCTTAACTCAATAACTAAATCTAAAAATCTAAGGTTTCTTTAAGAGAATAAGAAAAATATAATTTTTTTATTTATAGATATTCTGAATTTAGTGATAAAATATTACCAATGACTAGTTTTTCCGACAATAGATCACTGTAAGATCTCTGCACTGATCCTCAACAAAAATACAAGATTTAATCCCTAAATAAAATATTCTAAAGTAATGCTTGCTCGGTTAGTGCCCAAGGGTTCACGGGAGGATGTGACCGTCATTACACGTGGTGGAAAGCAAGCGAGAGTAGGGAGATTCACACTCGAGATAGTTTTATATCTCTGTGTTTTCCGTGGTGTGCTGAGAGAAACAATTAGACACGAACACGAGACTACCGTCTCTGCCCAAAATACATAATCTGTTCGAAAAATAATTTATAAATCTCACATTTGGTTTTTTTACTTCTACAACCAACAACAACGCCTAACCATGGACACGTGTAAGCTGCAGCTGTTGTCATTAAAATTTAATCTAACGAGATCAAGTGGCAAATTTACCTCCCAAAGGGGAATGAGAGCGAAATGTTGGCATAGCCATACAGCTATGCTTAGTGTCACTTTTATAAATTAATTTATATTGTCTGGTCATGATAAGTAAAATCTAAAAGCATCAAATCTGTACTTTAAAAAAAATTAATAAATCATCCACGGTGAATTAGCTTTCAAACTAGCTGTCATAATTATTTATTTTTATGTTTTTAAAATATTTTTTAAAAAATAATTTTTATTTTAAATTAGTTTTCTATTTTTAAATAATTTTGATGGGATGTTATAAAAAAATAAAAAATTATTATTTTAATATATTTTTAAATAAATAATAATAATTACATATCTCAAAGGATCAACACGAACTCCTTTTCAAGTTCTTTCAAAATCGATAAGGAAATCGCGAACAGGTTTCTGGGAGCACTCTGCACACGTGAGAGGCCACGGACCGGGTGCGCCATTTGTTAAAGCAATCCGTGAACCTCATGCCAGACCTCCTCGACCTGACAGTCTGATGCTCTTTAACTGTTCATTGAGCCAGGCTTTGTGCATGATAATCCATGATAGTTACCACGTGTGACACGTGGGGGCCACTCGTGATAATTTTCCTTTCGCCTGATAAATACGTTACAGGGTATAAATCAAGGATAAAAAATAAAACAAGTACGATGGCAGACGCAGGTTTAAATAATAAAAAAGATTGCATCTAGAAGTGCTTCAAAATGATTAATTCTGAAACGTGAAAATCTCGAGAATATATTTACGATTGAAGACTCTAAATCTAAATCTAAATCTAAAGGCTTAGAAAATTGAGCAAAGGCAAAACCTAATTCCGAACACGAAAGGAAGCAGACTATGTAAATTAAAACCAAAAAGCTCACAATAAATTTAATTATCACATCCTGATTTAAAAGAGGTTTTCAGTCTAAATTTGGCTCTTACATCCTTAATTCCTCGTGCCATGTGGTTTTTTCAAATCCTATATAGTTAAATCTCTATAAATCTCATGGACGATTTTCATTTCCTCAGCTTTCTGTCCAGGGATACCGAAAGGTGTCGCTGGCTTCTTTTTTTACTGCTGCCATCCGGTTGGCACCTGGGGTTTGAGCTGTGCCAGGGGCCAAACAATCAGCAAAGACTTTGGCCTATAGTGCCATACCACTAGAACTGAAAAATAAAATAAAAGGAATTATCATTATATTAACAGACAGTGGAATATTCTAGATATGCAAAAATGAGAGTGGAATCCGTGGTCTGTCTAGTGAGAAGCACTTTTTACGGGCATCGTAGATCCAATATAAAATAAAATAAAATAATTTTTTTTTTATCTTTTTTTTTCATGCTGATTTGCAGCTCAAATGAAAGAGCCAGTGAAAAGTAAAATTATTATTTTTTATCGTGTATATATATAATAAAAAAAACCATACCAGCAATTTGACTTATTTAAATTATTTTTGCTGGTGCTTATTTATTTGAGATGTGGTTATGGTTGGTTTTTAGATAATTTTTTATATTAAAATTTATATTAATAAAGTTTTTATATTTTAAAAATTATTTTTAATATTAGTACATTAAAATGATTTAAAATAATTAAATAAATATTAAAAATATATTAATTTGAAGTAAATAAAAAATAAAAAAATATTTTTTTAAAAAATATTTTTAATACATAAAAATAAATATACCTAATAATGCTCATGACCCTCCATGTATGACTTTTTATGGCTAGAAAAAAAAAAGAGAGAGAGTTTATTTACCCTGGTATCGTCAAGAAGAGAAGATTAAGATTGGGGTGATGTACAAAACGTACGGTAGCCTTGATTTGGTTGCTTCTCGATCCAGCTTAATTTACTAGCAATGAGCGTGTGATTGTTTTGATTTTTTTTTTATTTTGAATTGTTTTGATTAGAAATAAAAAAATATTATCTTGAAATAAAAAATCAAAAAACAATTACTACAATAATTTTAAAAACTATTTGAATATCAAAGTACAGCACTACAGAGGATCGATTACTTTGAACACGGTATACTTACACCAAGTGTGGTGTAGATTTAAATGTGACCACCAACGACGCTGGAGCTCTGTGGTTAAATTTAACAGGCAAGTATGTTAAGAATCCTATAATTGCATCATTCATCGGCTTAATTATTAAATAGAATTTTATAAATGCTGTTTAAAGTTGCATATCAACGTCTGATATGCAAGAAGATCTTATGATTTAATTTTCAAATAAATACAATAATCATCTATTGGATGCAAGGATGTAGACGAGATAAAAACAAAAACAAAAACGTAGAAGGAGAAAAGGTTTAATTTATACACGACTGTTGGTATATATACAAACACCATGATGATAATTCACCTGGGCTTTTTGAATATTTTATCCTTAACGAGGTCAAGGTGATTGGATTGGTACAGTGGGTACAGTACTGCGCTGTCCTAAATTAGAGAATTCAACACTAAATTCACTGAATGAGACAATTAGCCACGTGGAAATGTTAAAAGTTCCCGCGTTAGGGGACCCAAAGAAACGCGTTCGCTAGCTTTATTTCTTTCTTCATGGTTGCCTACAGCTGAGAAAACCCTCCCACCATGTGTCCAATCCAAATCTGCAAGAACCCCAAAACCAAAGGGTTTGGCTCTTCTTTCCCATTAGAAAGATAGTTATTTGCTCAGCTTAACCTCACGTAAGAGGAACATGTGCAGTCTAATTAGCCAACAGTGATGGAGAAATTTCAGCGCGAAACACCAATAAATTGCCTGTAAATGAGGGCATGCTACCATGCTGATAGTTTCCTTAGACCATACTTTTTTGGAAAACACACTGGATATTGCTATAATTGCCCATTCCAGAAACCAATATATATATATATAGCTGCATGTTCCACCTCGTTACTATTACTAGTCTACTCTTGTCTGTTCTTTTGTGAGCATGGCCTGTTTTTTGAACGTGAAAAGAAAAACAAAGAGGAGGTTCAGAACCAAACTAAACGGCTGCATTATTGTTCTAATGCAGCTCCATTCTCGTGAGGATTGAGGGTTGGCAACCAATATTTAAGTTTATCAATGGAATAACGTAATATTTTTTAATAATTGCAATCCACTTTCGAAGTATGATAGTGATATGATCTTAAACGGATAAATGTCAAATCCAGATATTAATTCTTTTCTTAACTACCTCACCGCACTTTCCCCAACCCCACCTCTCGTTCGGCTTGGAACAATTCGACTCCATTCTTAGGCCTAGGACTGAGCCCAGCTTGGTTTTAAAAAGATTTATCTGATAAAAAATTATAAACGGGATATTAAGGTGAGAGTAGCTAGTCACTCCTAGTGCCCACCAGAACATTCATGGGAGTGGAAAAATATAGATTGAACTGTATAGAAGTATACAATTCAATGTAATATATCGCTGAAATAGCTTTTGTTTATGTGGGATTCAACTTTTTACTAGCTTCCGGATTGTGAGATGCTCAACTTAGGCTTTGAGGATCGACGACACATGAACAAACTTGGCCACCATGCATCAAAGTATGCTTATGTTTAGAATCATACATCGGAGCTGCATCAATTATATGTATGTATGTATGTATTTACCGGCATAAGCATAACAACATTTATTAAGAGCGAATACAAATAAAAATATGAAGAAAACAAGAACAACGTCAGACACCACAAATTATTATAGTTGTGATGCCATAAATTAACCCATAAAAACATTCAAAATTAAGCACATTATGACATGGGTTAATCAGATCCAAATCACAAAGTCACATATTTTTCCCACACTTGTGTTGCGAAAGCTATCAACGCAAATCATGCTAGAAAAATAAAAATCCCATATGCAAGTAAAAACAAAGATGGTAGGTGTATCAAATATATATTTAACTCTAAAGTCATTACCATACATCTCCGAATCATAGATGTAAAATTGTCCAAGATATATGTGGCGGTGTCCACTTGCAAAGAAAAAAGAAGAATGCATGTATGACCCGACAATGATAACAGATTATATAATTGAAATTCATGCCTTTACGAAGAGATGCGCTTGCACTAGCTGGGATCTTGGTTGATTACTTGCGCGGTCCAGCAATAGCTTAGAGCTATACGTACGTAGCAGAATCTCATTTGTTTCCATCGGAGGCATTGAGTTTTTGGGACACTAGTCCTTTCCAAGTCTTCAAATTTCCACCCACTCCTTGAGAGTTTGAATTTTCACAATCCCGGATTTTATTTGGAGCGGTGTCCCTTGAGGACTGTCAAATTAATAATAGCTATCGGGATTTTTTTTATTAACATGAATATCCGAGTTTATTTATATATAATTTTAAAAATTTTAAAATTAAAAATTTTAAATTTTTTTTGTTGATGGTGATATTTGTAAAACAGTAATTATGATTTCTTCAATTTAGAATTTAAGCAAGATTCTTTTGATTTTTTTAAAAAAGATTTTTTTAATTTTTTTATTAATGTGGGTGTCCGAGCCAGCTTGTGCATACCATGATTAATCCTACAGTCTACTGAATATCTTACAAACCCAATAAATAAGTAAGACACTGTAAGGACAACAAACATACCATGTAAAGAAAACTCAGTAGAGAAACAAAAAAAATAACTCTTTAGTTTTACTTTCACTATAACTCAAACTGAGATTTAAAGGAAGGAGAGCAACTCAACAACCACTGAACCGCAACCTTGCACGTAGGTTCTTTTGATTTTTTTTTTTGATTTACGTGGGGTGTTCGGGCCAGCTTGCTCGCACCACGATTAATCCCCACAGCCCACTGAATACCCTGCAAATCCAGTAGGTATGTAAGGCACCGCGGGGGTGACAGACGTGCACGCTAAAACTCGAACCCAGGTACAGTAAAAAAAGACAAACCCCTTCCATCGTTAGACCAAACCCTAGAATGCAGTTTCTTTTGATTTTGATTAGCTGGATGAGTGCACATTTGAGTATCTTGTATATACGGCATAAAAATAGCGATTGGAATATTTGACTAGCGAAATCGGGGAAAGCCTCGGCGATGAGTGACGGCACAAATTATGTACATGTCCGATGGTAGTAAAATAAAAATCCCCAATCAACACTTTTGAGACAGCTTCTAGCCAGTACTGCTGTTACAGTAAGGCCTTGTCGTGTAATAAATAAATAAATAAACAGTAAGGTTTAATGCGCGATCACCCTTCACTTCTATTCCTTAGAGCTAAGAAACCACCATGCAATGACATGTGCACTTGCTTGTTTTTATATGATTTATATTTTGAAAACCCACATTGATTCATCTTACATCACAAAATCTCCATGATAGGATTGTGATTTTGCAAGTGTGTTGGCATCTCATGTGGCTGATTTCTCGGATATATTTTTGGATACTGATAGGCTTGATAAAAACCTTCAAACATTAACATCTCTTTAGAGGTGGTAACGAGCTGAGTCGATGTAAAATGATTGTTATCGAATTGGATGATAGTTGAGAGACTTGAACCTGCAAGACAACTACTTGTTGAGCTTAGAGGACGTTTAATGCTTAAATATCCAAGGGGCACAGGCATATCTAACATCGTATTGTTGACTGGATTCTAACAGAAGGACATGCCGGTATTTAATGCTAAATACCAACTACACGGAGGACAAATGAATATTTTTAGAATCCGGCAAGTTCAGGCCGCCGGGGAGAAGGTGCGCGGCCGGGGCACCAGGCAGGGGGCCATCATCCATGCAAAGAATTTCTTAAACCAGAAACCGGCCTCATGATAGCAGTTTTGAAATTCTTGTATTTGGGTTACTGTTTATATAATTGTTAATTTTAAAACTTATAAAATTAATTAAAATATACTTAAGCTGACCGTACACTCATAATAATAATAATAAAAAATTAAACCAGGTTGTTAAGACCCACCTCAGTAAAGGATGATCTGACCACTGGTTGATGAATCTATATATATATATATATATATCAAGTGGGGTATATATTATATTTACTAACTGAATAATAATTGGTCTGATGGGCCATTTCCATTGTAGACACGGCAGTGAACAGTGAAAAATTGTCGTTCCTTAGAGACAAAGGCATCCCTTCTGGATGTTTTTATTTCTTTTCAGTACATGATATTATTTAGGAGTCGATGTTTGTTCTACAACCTTTGTTTATTATGAAAAAGATCGGCCAACATTTTAGATTCCAATATACTATAGTACTCGTGGTCCTGCACAGACCACCTCCTCGCAGCTTGCAATGTGAACATCAAAAAATCTGTCATGCATTTATAACACGCTAATAACACAAATAGTTCTGCATTGCCACGTGCTTTTTTAAGATGAAATCCAATTTATTGCTACAATGGTTTTTTTTTCCTGGTCCGGTAAAGAAACATATATATAATTTTAAAATTTTAGAATAATTATTCATACTAAAATATGATTTTTCTATATTTATAAGTATAAATATCTATTATAATTATTATTTCATTGATGATACGTAAGATATACTAAAATATTTAACTTCTATATATTAATATAATTTAAAATAAATGATTTTTTGGTTTTTATTTTTTATTTAAAAGACAAGATTTAGATAATATAAATGCATACTAAATTATCATCCTGTCAAATAATTCACAACTTCTTATCTCATCATAAAAATAACTAGATATAAAAATATTAACAAACTTAAAATTTAAAAATAAATATTTTTATTTCTAAAATATCTGAATCCTCTGATTAAAATTATTTTTGCATGTAATCAAAATTTCCATTGTAAACCTAAAATCTTAAATCAAAGAAAAAATCTAACAACATAAACATACTAAATGACCCTTTTATTTATAAATGATAGATTTGGGTTGATAATTTTGAAGTCACGGGTACAAGAGTATGGTCTTCTATGGGTCCCAAATCCATGATGATCTTCTCGACATGCTAACAACAGCCTTCCTCTTTACGCTCCAAAGCACGTGCACCTCTGATGTAGTCAAAATTCCAAATGCTGGAAGAGATGAGCAGGCACCTTCATGAAAGGAAGTCTGCTCAGGATCTCTGATATGATGAGCCTCGCAGCCACTTTATGCCTTTTCTTCTTGAAAAAAGTTGGAAGATATATCTGGTCATCTTTATCCAGTTAAGGCTTTGTCAAGCACAAGGTGACAAGAGACTTGAGAGCAACAAGCCTGTCCACATATAATCATCGTGTGAATATTATTAAAACTTGTTAATTATACATGGTGTATGGAAATTAATTCTGATTTTAAATCGGTGATCGATTAATAGGGAAATGCATAATTTTCAGATGGTGTTTGATAATGCATTTTCAAGTGCTTGGGTAATTCTTTTGCTTTTTCTTCAAGATTAATTGATGTTTTACATTTTTTGAGATGACAATTATAAAAAATTATCTTACTATTTTTCAATTACAAATGGATTTTATAAAGAAGCGGTACTTTAAACACGCTATCAAATACAAAAATTATCTTACTATAATATTATTTTGAAAAGTGATGAGACTTGGGTAAATAAAAAATAAATATTTTAAGTATATTTCTATTATTATGATATTTTTTTTGCTTTTTGAAGGTCTTGATTTATAACAAATCCATTATTATTTACTGGTGGCTATATCAAAAAATTTATTTAAATGATATCCCAATGGATGCTTTTGTAGAGTATATGCTCATTAATTTAAGGATTGATCGATATGGTGATCAAGAAAGTTTACGTCTTCTAAATATATCAAGCTAATATGAAGAGAAAAAAAATAAATCATTAAAAAAATCATTTCAATTAATATATATCCAACCTGGTTTATGATAATAAAACGACACTTATGCTTATGATCATGAAAACACGAAACCAATGGGGCTGTGTTTGGAACAGGCTAACCCTGGTTCTTTCAAGAGGGTATGCGCATATATATGATGCAGAAGATTCTATTCATGTCGCGCGATTGAGTTGAGTAGGTAAACATGAAGAGGGTTACTTGGATGAAAGTTGGATGAAAGTGAGGGCCGTGCAATTAGAGTAGTACTCTCTTATAAAGAAGCTAGCTAGCAATTGCCATCGCAGCAGGATTATGACGACACCGCTTTAAGGGTGGTCCTTAATTTGGCCGCATGTAACTTTCTTGGATTCTTGATAGGGTCTATTCAAGTCTTAATGCTTGGAAAGATCTTGTTCATCAATCTTCTAACTATCCATCTCAGAAATATATAGTTAATTACGCAACTAAAATGATCCATAACTTTTAGAATATCAAGCCCGATGAATGCCTTCTTATGCCTTCATTCGCTTAATTTCTAGCTATTATTTTTCTTCTCTCCCTCCCTAGATCTCTCTCTCTATATATATATCGGTTACCTCATTTGTAGATATATATATATATAACTAGATTATTTTCAGTGATATTTCTCAAGTGGCTATGTTATTTCAATAAGAGTTTTCGTGATCTTAATCAAAGCTGAAGGTGAGCACAAAAATCGAGTTATCAGGAACATCCATGGTATCTGACCTGGTCTGATTTGAAATTTGCAAATGTTATAGATATTCTGGTATATATGAATCATATGTAAAACAACCAAGCTATAAGTACCAATTTTTTTCTTTGCTACCTGACCTGATCCGAACTCTCGCGCTCCTCAAACAGACCTAAGAGAAGCCGCCCCCATCTCTCGATCTCTCACAATCTAGATTTCTCAACATTCATTCCTTCTCGAACTCCCCGTTCTCTATTCTCTCAAGATGTAAGTGTATAAATTTCTCTTGCTTCTTCTTCTTTGAAGATCTTGAGCCATGATGAATTAAAGAAAAAAAACAACAAAACCCTTATTCAAAATCGGTTTTTTTCTTGTGTCGGTGTCTGCCTCCTGGTTTACTCTAAAATCACAATCCTTCCAGGTTCCCATGCAAAAAATATATTTAAAAAGCACGTACGTAGGAAGGCACCTGCTAGGATGATAATTATCGGTGAGCTGCCTTTTAGATTTGTTGAGACTTGAGGGTTTTAGAAATTTTGTTAAGTTATGCGACCTGGGTTTGCAGTCCCCTCTCATTTTACTATTGCAAAAAAATAAATAAAATGGAAACTTAAAAAAAGAAGGAAAAACTTAAGCAAGCAACCAGCGAGGGGTCAACGTGGTTTATTTGCTCGATAGCCAGTACTCGAACGTCAGTTCAAAATGCTAATTACATGTGTTTAATCACGGGTGATTGGATTGATAATTTTGATTGTTATTTAAAAAAAAATCTTAAACTCTTTGCAAGGTCTTGATCACAAAGGAGCAGAACGTTGACACTTGCTGGTTAAATTGAGAAATCAACGAGATTTTAATTGACTTTTATCGTAGATAGTGCAAAGCTCTGACGATGGTACTGATATTATATAGGTCTTCGAGAAAGTAAATAGGGATTGGAAAACCAACATTTTGATAATAAATGAACGCATGTGATCAGGGTTTGAAAGAACTGGATGGTTTAATTGTTAAAATTCGGAATCCAGTAGTGGGGCATGTGAGGTCTCCTCCTCCTATGCTAAACCCATTTGACAAGTGTGCAGGGAAAATGAAAAGTGTTAGTAAAGAGCTGATGTGCTTGGATATTACGATGCGTCGGAACTCAAGCTACATGATATTAGAGGCTGCTGAATTTAACGAGAAATTAAGTATTTGACTTTGTGGAAGAAGATGACCATGGGAACTTGGCCTTCTTTCAAGAAGATGATCCTACTTAAAATGCACCTCGAGGAGTGATGATTGTGGATGAGCCTGGGGAGGAGACATGGTGTCTTAGCTTCCTGGTTGGAGAAGCACTTGAAGGAGGAGGATGGTGCACGGAGCAAATCCCAAGTAGAGAGATATTTGGTGGATAGATGACGATGACGATGACGTTTATCGACAAATTTAATCAAGTAATTTATTTATGTCTACTGTAATTTATGTATTTTTAAATAATGTTCTTGGTCCATGATTCATTCGTATTTTTATTATTTTAGTTTTTAATCAATATTTTCCGTCAGAACAGAATAATTTTTTTGCTAAAAATTGTGCTTACTATAAGTAATTTTTATTTTTATTTTAAAAAAAACATGGACGAAAGCGTCCACGTCCAAAATATATATTCAGAGTATACTCACCCGATATAGATCTACATCGCAATGAGCAGGATGGCCGACCCGTTAATTTAATCATTTACCCTCCATTTAAAATTCTTGCATCGCAATGCCCTGAAAATAATTTATAGACCCTTGATGTTGTAATAAAAAAAACACTTTAATTTGTGCCATAGCTATATGATTAATTCACATTAGGTTTATTGCTAGACGAAACTCTATCGTCTATATTGACCTCAAAACAAAAAAAATAATAGTTATAAATAAATCATAAATAGCAAATCATCATATTGTAAAAATTAGATAGGTTTGATATATAATTATTGGACCTCCTAGCCTAAAAAATCTACTAAATTTATTGAATTGTTTTAAAGAATCAAAACAACTAATTAAAAGGGGATCCATTCTGTAAATTCACTCAAATTCAATCTTTGTGATATCTTCAATATCACACCGACGGTTTCTTTAAAGTACACCAAATTAGAACAGCTATTCTTCTTCTGAACGATCCTGTGCTTCCAGGCATGTGAGGTCTCTGTGTTAGAAAGTTTGTGCAATCAACTCCCTATATGTTAAATGTTTTCTAGGAAAATAAAGTGTATTGATAGGGTATAAAGTTTTTATTGCTGAAGTGGATTACCCATACCCGAAGCGATATGTATTTTTTCGGGCCCGCATGCTTTAATTCACATGGCCCAGTAGACATTTTTATGGGTATTTATTAGTCTAGATACGAAACCGTGCCTGCCTTGTCTGGCCCTATTAGCTTTATTGGGCTGAAAAGAAAGATGGGTGTGGAATGGGCTTCGACTCACATTATGTGCTCCTCTCTGTCGAGCACTGATACGAACTGGTCCAAGAGATAGGCCCACGAGAGATGATGTGGTTGTGCCCGATACTTTTAAGGACGTGTTTCACATGTAGTCAGCTTGACGTTCATGTTTGTGGGCTTTTTGTTCGAAGCTTCTTGGCAAAACGGATCAGAAACAAGAAGGAAAATGGAAGCCCAATAAAAAAGTGACCAGATTAAAACAATTTTCAGAAAGAAGGGTCAATTTTCTGATGATTTCCTACCACTATAGGTGGCCAGATTAAAATCAACAGTCATCACCTCATTTGACACTGTAGATTGCATGCTATCTTTCCGACGTCAAGATTTTAAGCGATGGGGCAGGGATTATTGTGGATGTATGGCTCTATGATTGGGTGGCTCCCTGGTTATATGGTCAAACGCTAGCACTACAGGGCAATCGCCCTGTCATGCCAAACTCTTTTATACTTGGATTTGGTCTGAAAGTTGTTAAATTTAATGTATTCGGGTTTGGTCAAAGTCAAGAACAAGGTAGATCTAATAAATTATTAAATCTAATATATTTAGAGTTTCTTAATCTATTAAGCTAAATATAATATAAATCTAGTAGATTATCAAACCCGATATAATTAAGTGCAGCCAAGAAAAAAACCTAGCTTTCTTAAGGAAGGAGAGGATATAAGCCCTGCTCCACCGAGCACAACTAAAAAGAAGAGCTGAACTATCTGTTCAGCTAAAATAATAAGTTCAATCTCCATAAATACATCTATATTTTATTGTTCCTGTACTTTTAGATGTATAAGAATGACTTGTCATGTTTAATCATTGTTAATACACGAATAAAATATATTTATCCCTCATCAAGTATTACAAAAATAAAATGACACTTTGACCCTATTTCTCTAAAAAAAAACCAAAGCTTTTTTATTATGAATATCTTATAAATTCATAAAGCTATAAGTTCGTAATTTTAATTCTTTATTTTACATATATTTTTATTATATTATTGCATTTTTCTCTAAAAATATATTTACTTAAATATTTTAGAGTTTTTAAACCTCTAAAAAATAATCTCTTGCATGTTTTAGTCAGCTTGGTGTACCAAACACTAAAATACAATCTATTAATTATTTTAACTAAGAAAAATTAATAAGATTTTATAGTCAAAAAATTAACTAATCATCTATTAAATTAGTTCAATGTTTTGGGAATTCATTGCTAGGAAAAGGATAGACCGTCTAGATCATTAGTCGGTAGCATGTGCTGAAGAAGCCATTAATTATACTTCTTAAGCTTTCTTTACTGGTCACGGAAGAACTCCTTTCTTCTCTTTGAGGGAGTTAGATGGATCCACCAACCACCTCCAAGACTTTGATTAATTCAACGCATAATGCACCCAAAGCTACCGTCACAATTATATATATATATNGTCGCAGGATACCATGCTAAGTAAAGTATAATAATTTATCCATATTATATGATATTCACAACTTGATATATGTCCTAGAAATTTTAAAAATGTTTTAAAAATATATTGGAGTTTGATTTTTAAAATATTTTTTGTTTGAAAATATATTAAAATAATATACATATATTAAAATTTATTTTTGATACTGATATAAAAATAATAAAAAAATAATTTAAAATTAATAAATTTAATTATTTTTTAAAATTCAATTGGATTGAAATACCAAACATAATCTAAATCATACTATACACGTCCAAGATAACAAATGAATATAAAAAATAAAAATAAAATGTAGATGATTTATTACCATCTCTGAGATACACTTCATCGTTGCCGAGAAATAGATATAAAAAATAAAAATTTAATTACAATAAAAAAACAAATACATGTGTGTCTATATATATATATATATATGCCACATCCGAAATAAGGAACAAAATAAATGTTCAATAAAACCTATACGTACGTGTCTCCGTGCTTATGCATAATTTGCTCAACTGTTTTAAGCTATAAAGAAACAGCATCACGTCTGCTACCATTGAGCTACCATTGAGCTACCTTTTCCTTTTCTTTTTTCGTTTGTTGATAACCGGAGACTCCGAATCTAAATCATGGCCACTGATATCTCATCCTTTAATATCCCAAGCCTCGAACAAATGTAAGTTTTTGTTTTTTTTTTAATTTTTCTTTTCATTTCTACAATTTGAACGCCTTTTTTCTTTAGACATTGAATTCTATGTTAACAAGGAAATTCCTCGAACCCAATTTGATTATACAAAGAGTTCAGCTACGAATTTTTACCTTTTTTTTTCTTTTGAGCTGAATTGAGGGAGATTACAAATGAGGACTCTGTTTTTAGTTGAATTGAGAAATCAATTTCGACCCATAAATGTTTTTTTGCCCTTTTGTTTCTTCCCTTGTATTTTATAAGTTACAGAGTGAGACGTAAGGACTGGTGGCGAAAGAATTGAAATTTGGTAATGTTTTCATGTGGGGTTATGTGGAAATTGGAGAAAAGTTGCTCGCATTGAAAAAAGAAAAGGATGCTGGAATGCATAGTCATTGATTACTCGTCACGACTTATTGAATTATTCATTGCCATTTTTCTTGTCTATAAATGTATGCACTTGATTTACACCGATTTCCTTTATATTTTGATTCTGGTTTTAGGTACATTGATTCTTGCAAGAGGCGTCATATCCTACCTAATACAGAAATTCTATCTGGTTTCTTTAAGGTCAGTGTGGGTTAGAGTTGCACCTTACCTGTGTGTTCAACAAAACCTGAAATAAAATAATATTAATTGATACGTGTTAAATTTGTCATGTTTGATTTTGCACAGTGTTATCTGCGTTAAGTCAGGGATTAGTTTAGTTATTGATGGAAACAAGAAGTTGAACCTGATCATTGTTGTACTGTTCAGGCCGAGGTTAGAAAGTCCTGCAATGAGTTATGCAGTTTGGAGATCATCTTGGACCATCTTAAAGATATAGATGTTCCTCCGCTTCTTGATGTATGTGCAACCATAGAAACCTCCGAGATTGAAGCAGTTGACATACGCAATGGACCATCATGCTCTTTGAATGGAGAATGTGCTTTATCTTTGATGCGTGCTTTCAATAAAAAGCTTCGAGCAGTTGATCTTCAGGATTCACCATTTGGAAAGGACTTCTTGTGGTATATAGCTGTGCATATTTTTATTATTTGTGTTATGGTTTTGATGTGTAAAAACTAGTTCTTTGATAACGCACCGAGGGGACACCATCTGTTAGCAATGATCAGGAAAGCCACATCAATATAATGAATCAAAAAACTCTAAAATACCCTCATTTACCAAAAAAACAAAATCCCTGCATGCCAGATATGCGAAGTCTGTAGCCGCTGAAGGTTCTAAAGCAGCCAGAAGTTGAGAGAAAGGCCAGGATAAGAACACTTAAACCCTACCATCACCTCGGAATCTAACCAAATATTCTCTTGTTAGAATAGTCTCAAGTCCTGAATTCTTTCTCTTAAACGAGCTGGGAATTTCACTATAGTTTTGTAGATACGATTTACTATTTATCACTAACTTCATTTTCATACCTAGGGAGCTCTCGCATAGAGGTTTGGCATGCCAAATTTTGAATTTGAGGTCTTCTCATTTCCGGAAGCTGAACATGGCAGGGAAATTCATGCAAATACATACTCTCAACCTTGATTTTAGTACTTCACTAACAAGCTTCCTGGAGGATTGTTTTACTTGCATGCCCAATCTCGTTTGCCTCTCAATGTGTGAGACAAGAGTTGCAAATCTATGGACAACTATTTCAGCACTTTCTAAACTCTCTTGTCTGGTAGAACTACGGTTTCAGAAGTGGCCATGCTGCTATGGTAGTGCCTCACTGTCAGCATCTTCAGGTGGAAATTTGGAGGACCAACCTGATGTTGGTCTGCCAGTCAGCTTTACTGACATTAGAGAACAGTTGACTGATATTGAAGAAACATATCTTAACCCAGGCACAGATGAGGCATTTGGGAATTTGTTTTCATTCAATAATATAGCTATAAATCAACCAGTTCAAAGTATGATGGAGGATTCATCTGATGACAGTGAAGTTGATTTTTCAAGTAATTGGCGGGAATTTGATTATACGGATATGTTGGCCAATTTATCTTCTGGTTGGAACAGGCAGGTCAATCTGCAAAATGAGGTAATCCACATGTGCACTTTCCTTATGTACTGGTCTCTACTAATTTCAGCAGTAGGAGGCAGATGCATCTCATCGCTTAAGAAAGTGGTGTCTTTCTGTTCATTTTCAATTGATGGCATTCAGATGAGTCATTTGAATTACAAATGAAATCCTATTTAGGAAGTCTAGCGAAGTATGATTGTTGTATCTTTTCACCTGTAATTCTTTTGAATTTTTGGCATTTTTCCCTGGTCGCATTTGACTGTAAAGGTTTCATGGATTATATATCTTGTTTTTCCTGTCCTTTTCTTTTTATGCTTATATGTGCAGGCTTCCTGTAGTGCATGATGCCACCTTCCTTTATAATGCTGGATTATTAAATGTCTACTATAGATTGAATTTATACTATTTTCTTGTGTCCATCCAACTCTCTTCTTTTTAAAATCCTCAATAATCAAATTTCAAATTTTCTTTGGTAGGTTTCTTCTGGTGCATCATTGAATCAAAGAGAAGAGTCCCTTACTGGTTTGTTTGGGAGACATATTGCAGATGTTCTTTCGAAGTATATCCCTCGACATGCCTCACCAATATGCTTTGAGAAACATTATAGAGAGTACATGATAACTTCATTACCCCATTTGAAAGTTTTGGACAACGTACCTGTCAGAAAGATTGACAGAGAAAGGGCTGCTGTTGCATTTTCACAATACTTTGAGTACTTACCATACAATCGGAAGCATAAAGAGAGTGTTGTTAGTATCTTGCATAAGCGTGAAATAAAAGAAACTCGTTCTCATATACAGTCAAAAAGTCAAAAGCTTTCTTATTCTTATGGAAACTCACAACACTTTTATACCCGGTCTCTTTGTGCTGCCAAGGTGGGATCTTCTGCTTGGCCGTTCTTGCATTCACTTTCTGTATCAGGCTGTGATTTGGATGATGGAAGTAGGAGCTTTCGCCCCAGACAATTTGAGTACCATCCGTCTCTTTCTAGTCTAATGGTGTTTGGAACTCTAGATGGTGAAGTTGTTGTGGTCAACCATGAGAATGGGAAAGTGGTTAGGTATGTCCCATCACTTGGTGCCATGAACAGTGTGTTGGGACTCTGCTGGCTCAAGAAGTATCCATCCAAGGTATGTCATACTGCATTGAGTGCGGTGAATACATACGGTGTCTTATCATTCTGTGATGCTTATCGTTTGTAATTAGAAGTAAGCTAGGTAATTGTATACGGCTAACTGGTTTCAGAAATGGTTAATAGTTAATTTAAAGTATTATCCATTTTGAAATGAAGTTAATTTGATCTGTACTTCTAGAGCATTCAGTTGAGTTTTTTGAGGTGATTTGCACAGTATGATGCTCATGCATGTCAACTTAGGAACATCAATTTCTAAAACAATGTGCACGTGGCTTCACAAGACCAAACTGCTTCCTACAGATAGCATTTTACCGTGCTAATGAAATTACTTTTGGCAACATGATCATTTAATGTTCTCTATCTATCAACTTTTTGTTAGTGTGTTTGATCATATGCTTATCAAGTTCCTAATCATATGCCCCCTTCTGATTCTGTTTTGGTTCCTCTCCCTTTAAATGTCAGCTCATAGCAGGTTCAGATAATGGTTCGCTAAAACTGTATGACATTGAGCACCTGCCCCCTACAGTTACAGGCATGTATTTAGGTGCTGGTTCAATCACGTTTGATGACTTTGACCAATTGACATCTGTTCACATTAACTCCACCGACGAACTATTTCTTGCAAGTGGATACTCAAAAAATGTTGCTTTGTATGACATCAACTGTGGAAGGCGCATACAGGTGTTCACTGATATGCACAGAGAGCATATCAATGTTGTCAAGTTCTCAAACCATTCCCCATCAATTTTTGCAACTTCTTCATTTGATCAGGATGTCAAACTGTGGGACTTGAGACTGAAACCAATACGACCTTGCTACACTACTTCAAGCTCTAGAGGAAATGTGATGGTGTGCTTTTCTCCTGATGATCACTATCTTCTTGCATCTGCTGTTGATAATGAGGTATTATTTGAATTAATTCACTGCATTTTGAGTGGTTTTGATGCATTTCCATCAAGTCGAATGTTAAACTAGGGCCCCATCAATTGTTTTCCCTTGTGCAGAATCTACCCTTAATGAAGCTGGGTGTTGGTGTACATACAAATTAAAAAATTTCTCCACAACGCCATTTGCTAAAGCCTCTCTTTCTTGTAATGCTAGCCCATGTATTTTTGGTGATCAACATTTGGGTTGAGCCCCAATTACCTGGGGATCTAATTAGTGCTTACTGCCTATGGTTACATGACTTGTCTATTATACTATGTTTGATATAAGGGGAGCAGAATTTATTTATTAGGATGCAGATGTGATTCATCGGGGTTTCAAACTTATGGACATGTTTCTTTTATTTCAAGCAATTCTAACAGCTAACTTCTTGGTGCTTAATTTATGCTCCTTTTGCAATTTGGGCTTGGTGACTTGCTAAATATTCATTTCCCTTCCTTCAATTATAACTCGTGCACTGACTTTATTATTATTATTATTATTTCTGATATTTAATAGAATTCTGGTAACTCCTTTTAAGGAAATTAGTGTAGTCTTGAGATTAACAAGTAGAAATGTATCAGGTTCGACAACTTTTGGCTGTTGATGGGAGGCTTCACTTGAGTTTTGACATAGAGCCTACAGGAAGTTCACAGAATTACACCCGTTCCTACTACATGAATGGAAGGGATTATATTATAAGTGGGAGTTGTGATGAACATGTGGTCCGTGTTTGCTGTGCTCAAACTGGAAGGCGTCTGAGAGACATATCCTTGGAGGTACATCCATATTTTCATTTAATGTTTTATATTAAACTCTTAAATGTTAAACACAGTTTTTGATTGGGATGTGGAAGCATATACAATGACAGAAATGCTATGGAGTTATTGATATCGAAGTGTATTTGCCTAGGGAGGGTCACATTTTCCTGGAACTTGTACAATGAGCATTTGTTGTTATCTTGCAGGGGAAAGGTTCAGGGACTTCAATGTATGTGCAATCTTTGAGGGGTGATCCTTTTAGGGTGAGTTTACTTTTGCTACTAATTCTTAACTTGATTTTGGTCATTGAACTGTAGATTTGAAAATAAATAAATTCCATAGCCCTTTCAGTTTTTGGATTTTAAGCAATATATTGTTGTGGGAATTTTACCTCATTAAACATCTATGTTCTTTTTTATTTAGTATTATTTTACTTGTTGCTGAAACTTCTTTTTTAGCTGCCAATTTTTACTTTCTCTGCTTGGTTTCTACCCCACTCTTCTGGTTGGTATGTTGTTAAACTAGTAAGCTGAGGCTTGCGCTTTGTGGAATTATTAAGTGAATCTCAATTGTGTTTTTTATGCCCTTGTACACAGGATTTCAACATGAGTATATTGGCAGCTCATATGCGTCCAAACTCGAAGTATGAAATTGTTAAGGTATGATCACGCCTTGCTCTTCATTCTTTGTAATTTGAAGTTTGTTGCCTGTTTCCCTTTTCCTTTTAAGATTTTATAATTCTAAGGTAAAATTTGCAGGTCAATTTGCTAGCATCTTGTGACAATGCCAAAGGATACTCTAAAAGCCAGGATTCCTGCCCATCCAATAGCATGGGAGGTTGATGTGTGTGTGTGTTTTTGTATACAGAAAATGTACATCTTTTATATTCTTTCCATGATTGAAAATGTATATTAATAGTCGCTTGTAAAATGTATCTTTGATATGCCTTTCCCAGTGTAATTAAACAATTCTAGCATAAACAGTCCAGGTTATGATTTTTAACAGAAGAACCCAAGGCACTATAGCGTCTGTGATTTGATTTGCGCATTTGGGATCTCAGCATCTTAATTCTGTCTTACACAACTATTGAAAAACTGAGAAGTATTTTTTTTTAATTTACGTGGGGTGTTCGGGTCAGCTTGCGTGCACCATGATTAATTTTTACGGCCCATTGAATACCCTGCAAACTTAGTAGGCATGTAAGGCACCACAGGGGTGATAGATATATACGCTAGAGCTCAAATCCAGGTACAGTGAAAAGAAATAAGCTTTTTTCACTGCTGGGTAAAGACGCACTGAGAAGTATTTTGATACTATAGAACAGAGTAAACTAGAGCTCCGCTGCTTGCGGGCCAGCCGAATAAGAATTTCTTTTCATTGTATTGTTCTACTAAAATAAAATAAGAATTATATCAGTTAATAAATATAAAAAATAGTTGTCAGAGTTATTCTAAGATTCAATCACGAAATTGGGAGATGTAGACTTATTTATTTTTCTCACTTTATTACATGACAATTGAATATTGAATGATTTCTAATGAAAAGACATCTTGGATTTGTCTATTTAATTATAGTAATCAACAAACTTTAAGAAAAAAATGAAGGGCCGTGGAAAAAGCATTTAATAATATCAAAGAACTTATTACAACCTTGTTTGAAAATAAATTTGAAACCGAAAAGCATTCAATGAAATAATATCCCCAATACTATTATAATTATTTTAACGGATCCTATATAAATTCTTTTTTAAAAAAACTTACACCCTCACACGCCAAAAACTCTTTACGGCAGCTTGAAACCATTTATTTAATGGAGGGAATCTGGACAGCTCGACAATATTAAGATATAGATAGAAGGGTGATATTACTGGTCATGGGCTCATGACAACAACTTAGTGGAGGAATATTTCGAGCTTTTGCACCCAAGACATTGGCCTGGCGATGGCAGGTGTCTTGTGCTTTCTACTGCCATGGGTTTGAGTTTTGGAGTTGCATGTCTGTCAGCCTCGCGCTACTTTACCTGTCTGCTGGATTTGCAGGGTATTTAATAGGCCATGGGAATTAGTCATGGTGCGCACAAGCTAGCCCAAACATTCCATGTTAATAAAAAAAAAATATATTTCAAGCTTTTGCTCATCATGCAATGAGCAAAGGCATCAAGCCATCAACACAAGAGATGCTATGCATACACTGTACGTAGGATGGGAGGGACTTGTCCCTTTTCTCAGCACATGGGTTCGAACCTTACCATGCACGCCTGTCACACCCGCGGTGCCTTACCTGTTCATTGGGCTTGCAGGATGTTCAGTGAACCGTGTGGATTAGTCGTGGTGCGCGTAAGCTGGCCCGAACACCCCACGTAAAAAAAAAGAGATGCTATGCATACACTGTACGTAGGATGGGAGCCAGCACATCTAGGAGAGTTTAGATGCTACACTTTACTGTAAATTTTTTAAACATGTGCTATTTTTAACATAAAATATGCTACCATATAGCAAGACAAAAGTTACTTTCGATTACACTATTCCCTCACAATTTTTCTTTTTGGATTCAAGGAAATATTACCTTATAAAAAATATATTTTATAAATTCAAGTAAACAAATAAAATTTTAATTATTCTAAATTTTTATAAAAGATGTAACATTTAACTCCAACTCGAAATCTACCGCGCAATATATTATTCATAAGATATAAAAAAATACAGTGAGATTATGATATTTTTATTTTTTACATGTAAACTGGAATAATTTTTTTTAGATTAATATAAATATTTAGAATAATTTGTGTGTAACTTAGTTAATTTTACAAGTTTTAAAATTAATAATTATACAAATCTTTAATAACTTTAAAATTTCTTAGTCACGAAATAATAATATCTGAAAAACAATCTAGGAGTATTATCAATGAAACTACACCTCTTATGATATTTTATTTCTTTACTGTGATGAAAATTACTATGCAGCAAGACATGAATTAACATGGATTGCACCGCTCCCATGCACTGCAATCCACATTGTTCACGAGGCATGATAAAGTTAGATGTGATCATTGGAGTTTTCATGTTTTAAAAATTTAAAAATTAAAAATTATATAAATTTTTAATAAATCTAAAAAATATTATACTTATTAATTTTTTTAAAAATAAATTATTTTGTAGCTAGTAACTTAATATATATGTGTGTGTGGTCTTTTATATGTTCAGCTTTTAATTGCTATGATTAAGCTGGCATATCTCTCTACATTTCAAGATTCTCGTTTTTTCCCTCTTCTTATAATTAATTAAATTAATTAATTTTTTTTTACTAGTCTCTGGAATCATGTTTTACGTTTATCTTTGTCGGAGAACATAAGCTTATATGCTATAATAAAAGCAATACTAATAATATTTTAACTAAATGGTTTTTATTTTTATTTTTATTTTTTATAATCTCATACAGTATAATAAGTTGTACCTTACAACTCAATTAATACTCTAACTACATCAAAATAAATATTGGATGATCAATGTAGACTCTTTTTAGTCCGAGAATGAATGCTAATTATTCAAAGATAATTGTTTTTTAAAATACTTTTTAAAATATATTTTAAAAAAATTATCTTTAATATCAGCATATAAAAAAATTAAAAATTTAATTTTCAATATTTTTTTTAATGCTTTTGCAACATAAAAATAAAATAAATATTAATCTATATAACTAAATCAATTCATATAAACTGTTAATATAGAGAGTAGTAACGTTCATATATGGACATGGCAGGTTAGTAGAGTGGTAGGGGTTGATTTGTTGATTGCCGATTGGCCAAAACAAAGACACCGACAGATATATGCATACCAAGAAGGTACTGACTGTACTGTTCTATAGTAGTTGAGTCCTTGCTGGACATGCCTTTCGTACCCAAAGCCCATTAATAAATAAATAAATAAACATCATAGAAAAGCTAAGCTTTCAGATCAGCCCAAATTTCTAAAACTGAGGCTATTATGTGGGTCTGAACTTGTCAAATGGACCTCACCTTGAAGTGAAGGACCTGGCCCAAGCCCGATACTCTATCAAAACGGTGTGCATTAAGCCATTTTCTAGCCGAAGTGCAGCTGTCCGAGCAAAAAATCTCACTTGCATTTCTTTCAATTTCCCATTTTTAAAAATTCGTTTCGTGCAAGCGAGAGAGATCTCCCGAAATCATCCAACAATGGCAAACCCTAACGTTCAAGAGATTATAGAGAAGCAAGTACTTACTGTAGCGAAGGCAGTGGAAGACAAGATCGACGAAGAGATCGCAGCCTTAGATCGTCTCGATCTTGACGATATAGAGGCATTGAGGGAGAGACGCTTGCAACAAATGAAGAAAATGGCGGAGAAGCGTAGCCGTTGGATCTCTTTAGGTCATGGCGAGTACACTGAGATTCCATCAGAGAAGGATTTCTTCTCTGTTGTCAAAGCTAGTGATCGTGTCGTTTGCCATTTCTATCGCGACAATTGGCCTTGCAAGGTAACACTGGAAATCATTATCACTTTCATTTATATAGTTAAAGACAGTTTTTTTTATTGATGTTTTAGTGTTTTAAGGAATTTCATTGTTCTTGTAGGAATTAAAATCTTGGAATTTTGAGTTTTGTGGGTTTTATTTAGCAAGTTTTGCAACTTTTTTCTTTTATGGGAGTGGATGTTCAGGGTTTTGCTAGTCTTTGTTTCTTGACATAGGCTGCGAAGGGCAATTTATAAATAGGATTGTTCTTAATCAGAGTTAGAGGTTCCCTGATGCCAGAACTATTACCTGTTGTGTTTTATATGCTGACTCAAATACTTATGCAGTTAGTTCTCATTTAAATAGCAACATAATACCGTTGCTTAATTGCTTGATCTTGCCAACATTGTATTGATAATTATGCTAAAGAACTCCTAACTACTTTCTAGCTATTCGGCATGTGATGAACTACTTTGCGTGTGAAAGTGATATTAGTATTGCCTTTACATAAACTGGGAAAATGGGAGATTTAGGGGAAGTTTTATGCTTACACTTCATTTGCAGGTGATGGACAAGCACATGGGTATACTGGCAAAGCAACATATAGAGACACGTTTTGTGAAGATTCATGCTGAGAAAAGTCCTTTTTTGGCGGAGAAACTCAAGATTCTTGTTCTTCCAACACTTGCACTTATAAAGAATGCCAAAGTAGATGATTATGTGGTATGTTATGCATGTATATAGCTATGTGCTGTTGACTAAATCACTCCTTTTTTCTGTTGTTTTGAAAGTTAGACTGCCCTGTTTTTATTGTCCAGGTGGGATTTGATGAGCTTGGAGGGACAGATGAGTTTAACACAGAGGATTTGGAGGAGAGATTGGCTAAAGCTCAAGTAATCTTTTTCGAGGGTGAATCATCTCTAAATTCATCTAAATCAAGTGCACAAACCAGGAGGAGCGTGCGACAAAGCGAGAGCCATGACTCTTCAGATTCAGATTAAGTCATAGTAACCTCATTTTGGTACAAGGAGATTTTAATTCTAGTCCCGTAGAGCATGTGTGTTACAATCAGCAAATTGAGCCACAGCTCGTTTGACTGCCATAGCTGTGTTGTTCGGTTTGTAGAAAGCAGATCGGATATTCTATCCTTAAGCTTCATGTTGTACTAGTCTACGAATCTCAGCTGCTATATTGGGGTGGCATTGTCATTTGATTCTTGTATTTGATATAAACCTTATCGATTATTCCATATTTTGAGATCCATGTTGTCATTGGGCGTCATCCAATGGATGGGATTTTGGCACTGTCAACTCTTGTACTATTTGTTGTCTTGGCTGAATTTCTGCTTCCAGATGAAATTCACCAAGGCATTAATATTATGTATGATATTTTGCTTTGATGCTCCCATTTGCAAGATGCAATCTATTCACTAATGATGCTTGCAAGCAGAGCACGTTTTTTCCAGTGGGTCTGTAGTCCAGTATTAAAAGCTCACAGCAAGCCCAGTAATTGTAAGTCAAAGGCCAGCTCAAAGTCTAGATTAACAGGCCCAAATGCTGATACAAGTCTTTATTAATATTAATTTATTTACCTTCCATGCCTTCACTCCCGCCACCTGCAATTGCGCTGCTATCAAAATTCGAAACGTCCTCACTGTCCACTCCACTCCTTTAAGCGCGTCTCTCTCATCCTGTTTCTCTCCGAGTCCGATCATCTAACATCAGGTAATTAATTTCTCATTTATGACACTCCTAATGGAAGCCTTTCGTAGTTATTCTAGATTCTTGTCTTTCTTTAGACCAGAACCTCCTCTGGATGAGCGTGTTGTAAGGGAGCATCATATTTGTTTGCCACTTTGTGGGCTTTTATTGTGTTTTCTTTGTTTTCGTTCTGTTCTTTCGGCAATGGATAATGAATTCAGGACATTATATGACCTGTAGTGAGTTTTTTTCGTGTAGACTCCTAGTACAGGGTTTTTCATGTGCGTGTGTGATAGGTGAACCATGAGAAAGAATGCAGGGTTTTTATTAAATTCCTCTTGGAAACTTGGATATCTCTCCAATTTTGTCACTGTAGTTGCTAGTTAACTTCTTCTATTTAAAATTTTGCTATTTCTTGGTGATCATTGCTCTTGTTCAGATTTTGTTGTTACTTCTTGAAAGCGTTTCTTATTATTGAATCTTCAGACCGGCTAGAAATTTTCAGAACCCAATTAATCTGTTGGGCTATTATGATAATCGAAACCAGTGTTTTATTCTCTTACTCGCTGTTACAAGCTCCTTCTCCACTTTCGTGGTGCTGTCATCATTAAAATTAATTAAATGATATTAAACTGATATATAGGAATTAGAATGATATATCTTATTGTTTTAGGTTCGTCTGGTGATTTTACATTTCCTTTTAATCCTAGCCATAAAGAGTTGTTCCACAGGTTGTCCTTCGTATTGTAATATCAAGCAACGCTGAAGACCCTTAATTCAGTCTATTTAGTATTTTTATATGTTTTAACTAGTAATGCAAGTTCGTTGGATGCGTTATTCTTTTTCCATCACAACACCTAGACTTTAGCTGAATATGACTGTTTTGGTGGGAGCAAAACCCTGCGCTTTTCATTGATATCAAGTTGAATTATTGATTACCTAGATACACGACTGGGCATATCTTTCTCCTCCTTTCTTTCAAATGAAGTAGAGAACCGTGTGGAATGCTTGTAATCCTTGCATTAAATGCTTCATAGACAGAATAGAAACATCTTTGTATCATCTGAGAATTGTGCTACATGAATTATTTGTGGAAATGGTGTCAGCCAACTTGAACTGATAATGAATTTCAATGTTGGCTGTTGTCCCCCGGAAACAATGATCGTGAAACAGAACAAAGAAAAGACAAGGTTCCTCTATTATTGTTTACTTTCATGAGACAATTGCTGCGAAAGCAAAAATATAAGATGTCCCTTTCTGTATTCTTTTGCTAGCATCATTTTTCTTGCTTTGATTGCATACAAGATTTACTTTGCGATTTGTGTTCCCCCATTTTATCCATTTTGCCGAGTAATCTTTTAATTTTATTGTTATGCAGGCGTGCCTAGTTGAAACTGCTGGGCGAGTCCAGAGCTCTTTCTTTGGTGTAGGAAACAGAACCATGGAGATTTATTCTGAGAGTTCACGTGATGGGAATGGAAAACGGGATAAGCACTGGTGGGGGAGGCGTCGGCGATGCAGAGTAAAAGTGCACAAGAACCGCGTACCTAAGAAATCACGACCATTTGGAGCACTTTTAGTGAAAAATATCTACATGCCAACAAATGCTATGGAGCTGGAACTTTTGCATCCTAGGGTCCAGAACATATTCTACTTAGCTGCCTGGTTGACCAGTGCTTTCTCATCTAATTGTCATTTTGATGTATATAAATGGCCATGAATGTTGCACGTATAATGCATTTTGTTGATGCTTGACTTGTTTCTGGGATTTCTTTCAAGCAATGAAATCATGTCATCACTGTGCGATGTATTGGTATCTAAAAATTATTATAAAAAGCCTTCTGTCTCTGTAAACCGTGAGACTCTTTGCAGCATAATCAAACAAGATTGAACTTGGTACCAGGCGACAAGGCCTTTTAATTCAGAAAAAACCTGATACTCAGAATGAGTCTTCTTATGGATTAAAAATGTATGCAAGCTGCTACCTGAGTCGCTGTTGCCTTCATTACTAAGCATGACTTTGCCTTACCCATGCGCTCCTCCCTTCTCTACCTGCAAGACTGCATATGCGCGTCAAGTTATTCCTGCGACAGAAAAAAAAAGGTTCAGATTTTCACGAAAACCTTATTTTGCGAAATTATCAGACTTTCACTCTCAATAAAAGCAGAACATAAAATGCTGTAGAAGACCTGGACCACGTGGGTTTGTCATTTGAATTTTTTTGCTTGCTTGATATTAATCCTAAGACTACCCTTTTCAGCATAATTATAGGAGGGGAAGAAAAAAAAAAAGACCCTTCCCGCCTTTATCTCAGGCCAGCCACCGGCAATGGCGCTGATATCAAAATCGACCCTAAGTCCACTTTCTTAAATACGTCTTCTGTCTCTCTTTCAGACTTTCTATCTTCTTAGTCACCAGGTATTTTCTTCTCTCTTTACTTCACCCGAACAGCAATTGCTTCGGTTACTCTAGATTCTTATTGTTATTGCTCAGACCAGAACAACACTCGGCATATGACAGTTAAAACAAATGGTAGGGCTGTCAAATTACTTAATTTTGCATGTCAAACCATGAAAGGAATGAAAATATCAAATGTTGATATGTGGTTTAACATGAGCAGGTGAAATATTAAATATGGATGCTTGGCCCTACATAGAACACAAGTCCTGCATTTGTCGTCTGTGTGTAATTAAACAGAAAAGAGTGGGTTAAAGGCAAATTACAAATCCTCGGCTCAATAACCAGAGGTTATGAAAACCACAGCTTGCAACAAGTGTGAAGAAATTTTGATTTCTCCCCTCCACATTTACTGGTAAATGACCTACTTATGATCATTCCTTGGAAATACTCACACCTGCAACAACGTTTGAAAAAAATTGCAATCCTAACAGCACTACCTAAAAACATAAATGAAAGTAAAAACGCACAGGTTTCACCTTTGTGCACGTGTGTGGTGATAATCGGACGGAAAAGGAAAAGGACGAGATAATATACTGCTGAAATATAATAACGTATTCTATTACACGTAAGGAAACTATCCATCCCCAGGAGCTCAATTGGACTATACTTGCATCTCACTTCCAGCCTCTTCATGTTGAAAAACAAACTTTGAATATTTACAAAGCATCGAAAGAAAGCACCTTCAAGCAACTTGCTCATCTTCATAGGGATCATTTTCTTCATGGCTTGTCAAGGATAGAAGTTCCATTAGCTCCATTCGGTGCTCAAGACCTCGAAGGTAGTGCCCCAAAAGCATACACCTTGAAGAATAAAAGACAACGGATGTAGTAGTGTATTAAAATCTGTTGCCCGGGGGGGGGGGGGTGTGCAAGCATCGTGAAAAAAGAGTTCAATGGAAAGCCTAACCAGAAAAGTAGACGCGCCAGATAGTCCCTAGTCAATGAAATGAGGGGCTGGAAATGAAGTGAGGTGTTCTCCACAAGTTCAGCACAATCACCGCCAATATTTAGTGATCCAGTTGATGTGTTATCTGATTGCGGAGGAGTCTTGGAATGCATCTTAGGAGAAAGGGTTGCAAGAAGGCCATGGACCACAGAATGGATGGTTTCTTTTAATTCTGGGGATGTGGGTTCTGATAACTCAGCAACCTGTTCATGTTACAACCATATATATTAGCAGCATATCTAAAAGAAGTCAAGCAGTTTATTGCTTGAGCTGGTCTTCCATTACATATAAGTATAGAACTCGGCTAAACACAAGTAGAAAGAACACCTGTGCTCCAGTGGTTATGAAAGAACAAAAAAATTCACAGTAACGTTGTTGTCATAGCAGATTCATATGAACACTTTGAAAACATAAAAACTCGTGTAGGAACATGTAGCTACAGTTAAGATTACACTAGTAGGGACAATGTTAAACCAAAAGCTGTAAATCGTCACTTTACACACACACACACCCCAACATAATTAGAGTTAAAAGTGGGGTTATGAACATTGAAATTAGTGTAAGGAATTGCGGGATCAGAGAGATATTTGTGGCTTTAAAATCTATGGGCAACATTACGTCTAATGAAAAACGCCTTACCAAACAGTGAGGGGAAGAACCAAAAAATAAAATATCATTGCACATCAAATTCTCGGAAACAGGAATGACATTAAGAAAATAAAACTGGATGCTAGACAATAAAATAGCTTTACACTCGGTACAGTAGCAAAAGAAGATGGTAAAAAAGAAAGAAAGACATTGAATATTAAAACTGCTAACTATTGGAACAGTTATCAAAGAAAACTTTCTTAGCTTATTCTGATGAAAAACCAGGAACATCAAGAAATTTTACATATCAGAAAGGATTGTCATATAGAATCACCGCTTTCATGTGCTGAGCCATTTGCAAGTTTTTTCAAACATTATAAACAACAGCAAGACCTCACTAGTACTTTACTAAGAGCATTAAACCCTGTAAACAACCAGTTTGATACAAAGCATGTAATCACTGCATCTGATAATGGAAATCATCTTATGTGAAGCATACAGCTTCTGATAGTGGAGATCATTTCATGTAAAGCATACAGTGATTAGAAAATATTAGGCAAAATTCTAAAGATATTCTGTAGGAAAATAAGCTTGGAATAATTATTACCTTTTCTGGTTGTAGTGACCTTAAGTAGTCCAGTAAATCATTCTTTTCTTCACCAACAAATTGTTGCATTTGAAGAGCAGCACTTTTCCTCTTAACGTCATGTAGTTCCTTTAACAGACAAGGAAAGGTAAGAATACATCCTGAATAAAACATATGGATAAAGCAGCAAAGAAAAACAATTTTCTGTTTTTTTGGTTTTATGGTCAGGTGGTTTTATTGGGCCAGTTTCTGTGCACCAAGACCACCTATCTGGAATGGATATTCTAATTCCAAGCAAAAGAGGGTGGGAATTTAAACATGCTGAGCATGTCTGAAAATTAACAAATTAAAGGTAGAACACCAGATAGGATGTTGAGATGAGAAAAATAAGTTATAAAATGGGGAAAAAACAAAACAGTAATACATGCAAGCACTCAATTGTTTCTAATAGCATTCCGTCACATCAATCAAACTCTCATAATAACCATGAAGTATTGCCACTAAAGACATTTAACTCCGGAGTCAGAAATGTAACCACTTTCTCTCACCTATGTGGACATGGTGGCAAAGAAGATACGTTACATGATTATCAAAAAGTACAGGACTCCAGAAAACTACTATCACTGGAAATAGAACATCTTCTCTCCTAAATTACAGCACATCTCTTCTTGAAATGAGAAAGATGTGTGTATAGAAAGACATGTATGGCTTCAGGATACTTTAGAAAAAGGAAATGCAAAGTTTCATATATGAGTGATATTTACATAATCAACTAGATTACATGCAAGCCTCATAAGAATTAAAACAGTATGAACGCAGTCAAAAACCTAACAAAAGGTGTTCGCATAAGGAATCCAAAGCACCAAAACCCATGATACTCACAAGAATGCAGATAAACTCGCATCTGACTAGCTTTAAAACTGACTCATATAATTCCACTCAACAAAGCTTTCCAGCTCAACTCAAAACGCTTTTCGTTTCAACAATCTGAGGATTCCTATGAAAACACCCTCCCATTCCATAAGGCTGCATCCTTTGTGACACCCCTATTGGACATCCAAGTAAGTCATATTCTGCTACCATGCTACCAACAAACTAGCATCCAGGTCCGTGTGGGACATTCTTAACCATTATTTATCATCTCAAAATTATAAAGAAAATAAACTACAACTTGTCTGCGTTCCAAGGGAGTTCTAGAATGCTATCACATACCTTTGTAACAGAAGATAAACAAGATTGCAAACGAAGAATATATTGCTGAGCTTCGGGGGATATTTCACCAAGGCCTTGGAGATCAATGTTATTGGATGGGTTTTCCATGGTTTTTTCAAATTCAGTATCCTTTCCAAAACTTTGATTTGTTTTTTCACTTTCTAGCGCCGTCCTTTGAAGTTCATTTCTTGAATTTTCTTGCACTTGCTTTTCAGGATCTTTTTCATGCATATCAAGGTTTCTTTCAAGGCAAAGCCTGTACTCAGCATTCCGCAGAGTATACCTGAAATCCAAGGAGAAAAACAATTCATGAATATCTACTGTGTTACATACCACTGATTGTAAAAAATGAATAAACTAAAGGCAGGCTTCTCAAAACATCATGTCTTGCATAAAGTGTTCAAACAACTAATCATCAAAGAATTAACTGCACAAATACTTCTTTTCCCTTTTGATCATGTGATATTAAATGGGCCTAGACAAATAACAACCTTCCTATATAAGCTACATGACAAAAACAATGAATTGAAAAACAATTACCAAAATGATATCAATCCCTACCGGCATCAGAGAGTAGAGATATTTAGTAGTATAAGAAAACTGATCATACCCTGTCATCATTGAAGAGACCAATAACTTTGAGAGAGATTCCCACCAAGCCTCGATAAATACTTGAAACCGGTCTGATGGAAGTAAGCCCAACATGCCTGAGATGGTCCTCTTCATAGCATCCAATGTTGTAGGTGAAACGTCTTTCTGGATAAGGCTCACATCTAGTGGCTCTATCTCTTGTATCAAATCTGAGAGAACTGATTTCTGCAAGAATATACACTCTTAATCACTATGAATATCATATGACCCTTCAAGAATTAAATTGAACAATTAATCAAATATCAACTGCAAACAATCTTGAACTCAACATGCAAATTGATTTTCCTGTTGCTTGTTATTGTCTACATACAAAACTACCACGACTTGGCAGTAAAACAAAGTGATCAATAAATTGACCAATCATGAAACAGTAGTTGCATAGAGCGTAGCAAACAAAATCATAAACCAAATGCAAACTTCGTCACATGGAAGAGAAACAGATGCAATTTATAGACCCAGCTCATATTGCAAAATGAAAACAAACCAGTGTATCATTGAAAATTCACGATGTACACTCTCATTCCACAAAAACAGCTTTCATCTGATGAATTATCTATAGTAGTTCTTAATACCAGCAGCTAACATCCTACCTAATTTTAAGCAAGCGCGCCATATTTACATCCCAAATCCTACCACAATCCATTTGTTTCATAATTTCATTCATTAAAGCACTCATGAATTCAAACAAAGCCAACAGTATCAAATTCAGTAGTTTCGCCATAAACCTAATCCCCAACAATTCAACAAGTTCAGAGGCTCAATTAAACCTAAACTCCACAAATCCCATCAGCTATCATCAAATCCATAAAAAAAAAACTAATTAATTCTATAAAAATAACACCAAATATAAAAAACAAAGTCCAATCCAATCCAATTGAAAGAGAAAAGGAAAGGGATGGAAAATAGAGATACTAACCAACCTTATCAGCAGACTCTCGATTAAACTCGAATCCATCGAAGGAAGAATCTGAAGCAGGCGAAGCAAGGATTAGGGTTTTGATTTTTCTAGAATTTGCAGTAATAGTGGCGCGAAGAGGGTGAGAGAAAGGGAAGAAGAGAGAGAAAGATGGCGGCGACTGATGTGGATAGTGGTTGGAAGAGAAGAGCAGAGGAAGAGGAAGAGAAGAAGAGGAGAGAAAGGTTGCCATTAAAACGCAACCTTTTAGATATCTTTCCCTTCTTCTTCTACCTCTTCTTTTCTCTCCTCTTTCTCTATGGAAAGTGAAAATTTGGAGCCACAATATTTCTCCGAAGTGGACAAAAGTATAAGGCAAGAGAAACGGTAGGTGACGTTACACATCAGCAAACATATCACAAAAGTCAGCACTTATTTAGTAGAATCCAAACAGGACTCGATATGTTTTTGCTTGATTCATTTAAATACATGATAACAAACGCACAATTTTTTTAGATAGGACACTCTCCACTACTGTAAAAAAGAGTAAGATTGTTTTTATATTTTGCAGGTGATTTTAAAATAATTTAAATTTTTTATTTTAATATATTTTATTAAAAATAAATCCTTTTAAAAAAAAATATTATTTCAATATATATTTCTCCTCTCGATCAATCACTAGCTAACACGGGACTGGAACTGCATGCAGATAAAATAGATGGATACGTTTGGCAACGCCCTTTTTTGACCTTACTTGTACGAGTTAGAAAAATGTATAAATCAACTGGGAAAGGAAAACCGAATCCTGTTCCAGGTCAGAAAATAAAAACATTCTTAATACTCAAAAATAAGGTGACAGTTTTGGGAAATCATTGAGAGTATCTGTGATAATATTAACTATATCATGCTTTAATGTGGTTACCTTTTTATGAAGTAGAAATATTATGTAATGCTTGTAAATATCTAAATAGTGTGTTGTTGAGTTTTTTATTGTATTTAAAATATATAAAATAATTAATATGCTCTATAATATACTAAAAAAATTATTTATATGAACACGCTAAACCAACATATAAAATAAATTCTTCAAACAGTTGAGTTGAATAAAAAAATATAAATTTTTAAAGAGATGGTTTAATTAGTCAAGTTTTAATTTTATTTTTCAAAAATTATTAGTTCATTTATCATAAATTTTAGAGTTATTAAAGACTTATATAATTATTAATTATTAATTTTAAAATTTATAAAATTAATATATATATATATATAAAAAAAATAAACCAGCCTGAGCATCTATATTAAAAAAAGAAAGAAAAAGAAAAATGCCTTCATCTAATTGTATTTTAGTTAATCGAATCCCACTTTACGAGTTTTATGTCGCTCTGTCTGGAGACTTTGTTTCCATGGTTCCATCGTCAAGACGGCAAATTCGATGAATCAGCATGTAGTTAGCACAGCATCAACACAATTTCAAGTCATGTAAAAAAATTGTCATCTTAGAAAGGGAAGGCCAATGCTATAGCATTTTCCTTAGCTTACAAATGACAAAAACAATAGAATTCGAGATGGTGTTTTATTTTTTATTTTTTATTTTATTTTGTTGATATTAAAACTAAATTTTTAAAAAATTATTTTTAAATATTTTTAAATAAAAAATAGTTTGTTGATATTAAAACTAAATTTAAAAAAATTATTTTTATATATTTTTAAATAAAAAATACATTGAAAAACGAAGTGATTACTACTGCATAATACTCACGAATGCCTGCTTTCTTTTTATACACACTACTACCCTCTTCCTTTTCTCTTTTTATGACAAATCAAATAAATTCGATAGAATTTATCAGTGTAATTACAAGAATGAGACCTCCATTGTTAGAGAATTACTCTTTTACCATCTCAGTTAAAAAGCGTTTTCATCTAGAATGTTTCCACCCGCGTCTCTTTTATAATCATTTTCCCGTGACAGTGCCGAGGAGATGATTGCCAATTCCCATCCAAATCACGTTTCCTGCTGCCGCCGCTATGCTNCACATGAAAAGAAAAGTGAGTGGTTGAAAGCAATGCAAGAAGAGATGAAATCCTTGCATGAAAACCATACCTTTGAGTTAGTGAAGCTTCCTAAAGGTAAAAGAGCACTCAAGAACAAATGGGTGTTCAGGTTGAAAATTGATGAACATTGCTCACAGCCAAGGTACAAAGCAAGATTGGTTGTGAAAGGCTTCGGACAGAAGAAGGGTATTGATTTTGAAGAAATCTTTTCACCAATAGTCAAGATGTCTTCAATCCGAGTTGTGCTTGGCTTAGCTGCTAGTTTGAATCTTGAAGTAGAACAACTTGATGTGAAAACTGCCTTTCTCCATGGTGATTTGGATGAGGAGATCTACATGGAGCAGCCTGAAGGTTTTGAAGTAAAAGGTAAAGAGCAGCTAGTTTGTAAGTTGAAAAAGAGCTTATATGGGTTAAAGCAAGCTCCAAGACAATGGTATAAGAAGTTTGATTCTTTTATGGTGGATCATGGTTATGACAGGACCATTTCTGATCATTGTGTATTTATAAAAAGGTTTCCAGATGGAAACTTTATTATTCTCTTGTTGTATGTGGATGATATGTTGATTGTTGGCCATGATGCTAAGAAGATTAAGATGTTGAAGGAAGAGTTGAGCAAGTCTTTTGCAATGAAAGACTTGGGACCAACAAAACAGATTCTTGGTATAAAGATCACACGTGACAGGAAGAAGGGGAAACTTTGGCTATCTCAGGAGAGATATGTTCAAAAGGTACTTGAGAGATTCAACATGAGCAACTCCAAACCTGTTTGTTCTCCACTTGCAAGCCACTTTAAACTAAGTTCTAAGCAGTGTCCTTCAAGTGATGAAGAAAAAGATGAGATGAAAAAGGTTCCTTATGCATCCGCAGTTGGTAGCTTGATGTATGTCATGGTTTGCACAAGGCCGGATATAGCTCATGCAATTGGTGTGGTTAGTCGGTTTCTCTCCAATCCTGGTAAAGAACACTGGTCAGCAGTGAAATGGATACTCAGGTATCTCAAAGGTACTTCTAGTTTCAGCTTATGTTTTGGTAATGATAAACCTGTGTTGGTTGGATACACAGATGCAGATATGGCTGGTGATGTTGATTCTAGAAAGTCCACATCAGGATACTTAATGAAGTTTGCAGGGGGAGCAGTCTCATGGAAATCAAGGTTGCAAAAATGTGTTGCACTATCCACTACAGAGGCCGAATATATTGCTCTTACTGAAGGGGGAAAAGAGTTGTTATGGATGAAGAAGTTCTTACATGAACTTGGCTTAGTTCAAGAGAACTTTGTGTTGCACTGTGACAGTCAAAGTGCAATCCAT
>SRLM01000085.1:1643502-1702490 GCA_015708895.1 Populus ilicifolia | reverse complement strand
TTTTTTTTTTTTTAAATACACTTGTGGCAGTTGAATAATATTTGACGCGTAAAAAAAATAATCGCGCTCTGCCGCCATCAAGTCTATTGGTATGATAGTCTAGTCTCAGTCGCCACAGATACCCGTTCAAAGAAAATAGAATTTGAACATGGCGTAAATTTTTCTGTCCTGTTTTTCCTAACACATTCACAAGTTTGACAATTTAGCTTGTGTTGACTGATGCCCAACAAGTTTGACCATGACGATCGACTAACAGGTTCATCTCAAAGACCAACTCGGTTCGAAGTCAGGAGCAGTGGTTCCAACCAAATGAACCGTTTGCTGCTCTAATGGATTTGCGTTTGATAATCATGATCAAGTAAAAACGAGGTAGCTAGTTGTTGTGTATGGTCCCACACCATGTGATGGTGGGACCATCACATTAAATGTCATGTGATGACTGTCTCTTGGTGTTAATATTAGCGTGGTTCGGGTACTGTAGCAACAGATTTGAAAAGAGAAGAGAGGAGAAGAAAATCAAGAGAGAAAAAGAGAAGAAAAGGCAGCAGAGCAACCTGCATTCGTTCTTCGATTTCCAGCTCGTTCACCGTTGGATCGGGCTGAGATTTTGACAGCAGCTTCTAGACACATTGATCTTCATTCTGGACGGTTGGATCGAATATTGGTGGTGTGAAAGCAGGCCGTTTTGACAGAAAACAGGGCTGTCAGTTTTGTGAGTTTTTCTCAAAGAATTCTCCTTTAATCTTGTTGTAATCCAAGAATAAGTTGTTCTTGATGATATATATGTTGTATCCCTTAGTTGAATCTGAGGAAGAATGATTGTGAACCCATTATTTGTTGATAGTGGAAGTTTTTAGGTGGACTACGGTCTCGTGGTTTTTCCCATATCGAGTTTTCCACGTTAAAAATCTTGGTGTTGATTTTGTGATTTTTGCATTATTTTTCATCATTGTTTGATTCTGTTTTACTGCACAAAGAGGGAAAGAATTAGGACTTGTGAATTGTAATTGTATTCCGCCGAATTGATCCGGGTAAATTGGTGTCCGGTTGTTCCGAGTTTTCCCAACATAGACATGGGAAGTGGGCAGCCGAACTGTCTAGAAAGTTTGAGAATAGCCTTGAGGAAAGCAGGGGATGAGGTCAAGGGAGCTGCTTTGGCCAGCGTTGCATTCTTTCCACTTGGTATTTACTTCTAATAATAAAGTTATTGCAATTAAGGGTACTGTTGAAAAATGCTGATCTTGGGTACGGAATATAAATTGGCTAATGCATATTAGCACAGATGAAACGCTTCGAGCTTTTTGTTTGATGAATTTTGTATCCCACTCACTGGCAAAACAAGAGCAGTTCTGGTATACATATGCACTAATAACATGCATGTTCGGTTACCAGCTTGGAACGATGCAGTGGAAGAGGCATGTGAAGCTGGTGTTGGTGTTATCGCAGAGCCTGGTGGGAGGAGCATCAGGGATAGGGATGCCATAGACTGCTGCAACAAGCATGGGGTTTCGTTGTTTTTCACCAATGTCTAGGCACTGATGAGTTACTTCGAGCATCTCTTGTGTTTTTTGGTCACCGCCATGTTTCAAGCCCAGAACTAAAGGTTAAATGGTTTAGCTGACTCCTGTTGTTGAGTGTTCTTGTAGTTTGTCATTTGTCGGCAGAATGTATGTGTATTTTAGAGATGCAACAAGTTTATAAAAATACTTCATATCACTTTTATGCACCAGAAAGCCTGCAACTATTTTTAATTTTTAAATTGGGGGAAGAGTTTTGAGTTTCCTTTTCCATTCGAGGTCCTATGGGCTGCCAGTCAAGCAGGTCATGGGCTTCTTCTACAACTCGGCCTGCCTGATAATAAGTTGATTTAAGAATAAAATCCAGAATATTGGACTGCTAATGCACTCGGTATTGGTTAATAAAGTATATGAAAATAATAACAAAAAAGTCTTATAATTGAAAATTTAATATTAGTTATTGAGGGTTTCTTGATAAAAATAATTCTAAAGTAATCTAAATAATTAAAATAAATGAAAAAGGTGGATTATTATATAATATTTATTATATATAACCAAAAAAAAAAGAAGAAGGATACTTATAACTATCCAAGAAAATATCGTGAAATATTTCTCAAACAAGTATAAGAATAAAAGAGATGTCATTGAAAATGTTATAACTAATAATGTATAATAAAATCAAGCTACATAATTATTCTATCTTTACTTGGAGAATATAATATGATTATTTTCTGCTATTTTTTTAACGATAAAAAAGCTTAATTCATGCCCGCCCAAAAAAAAAGGAAAAAGAAAAAAAAGGCTTTAATACGGCTTCTGTCAAAATTGCCCCTGCTTAATCCTGCCAGCTGTATTTATAACTGACTTTTGATCCTAACGTCCCAATAACAAGCCCTGCTGTTCCACGTGTAAAACTTTTTTCCCGCCAAGGACACCTTCCCTCCAAAGCTAACCACATCCCTCCCTCAAACAGAGACAAGCCATTTCTCCCACCCTCTTCTCACTACAAAACTAGAATCCAAGAACCCTGAAAAAAAGAGAAAGAAAGAAAGAACTCCAAGATCTTCAATGGCGACCCAATTTCTCATGTCCATCGTTCTCCTTTCTCTACTCATTTCTTTCTCTTCTTCTCTCCCTATAGACAGCATACTTGATGCCACCCAAATCCTCTCAAATTCAGGCTATGTAGCCATGGCTCTCATTCTTGAATTTGGCTCTCAAACTGATCTAATCCCGCCATCTCAATCTCTCACTATCTTCTCTCCCTCTGATACTGCATTTTCTCTTTCAGGCCAGCCATCTCTTGATCTCCTTCATTTCCACTTCACCCCTCGGTCTTTCTCTCTAAGCTCCCTCAAATCCCTCCCTCCTGGATACCAAATCCCCACTCTTTTCTCCAATCACTCCCTCGTCATCAGTTCTAATGATGATAGTCAAACCTCGGTAAACGGTGTCAAGATTAACGGGTCGGCTTTATATGATGATGGGTTTCTAGTAATCTTTGGTGTTGACAATTTTCTTGATCCGGATTTTATGGTTTCTGGATCCATTAATGGGAGTACTGGTGGAATTCGTGGATGCTATGTTACATCTGGTGACGATGATTACTCATTTGAGGAGGCTAGTGGGGTTTTGAAATCAAGAGGGTATTCTGTTATGGCCTCGTTTCTTGATTTGCAATTGGCGAAGTTTAAGGACCATACCAGTTTAACAATCTTGGCTCCTGTTGATGAAATTATGAAAGGTTTTATGGGTGATTTTAGTGATTTTCGTTCAATCTTTCTTAGGCATGTCATGCCTTGCAAGATTTCGTGGAGGGATTTGGTTAGTCTTGATGATGGGGTGGTGTTACCTACCTATTTGAGGGGGTTTAAAATAAATGTAACTGTATCTAGTACTTTCTTGATGTTCAATGGAGTTCAGGTCATTGTTCCTGAAATTTATAGCAATAGTTGGCTAGCTGTTCATGGTCTTGAGGGGATTTTAGTGATGCAAGAACAGACTGCAACTGCAAGCAATGCTGAAAAGATTGTAGTGGATTTTAAGGCCATAAAGATCTTGATAGCCCTTTCTTTTCTGCTTCTGTGTACCTGTCTGCTGAAATCTATTTTGTAAGTGCATTCATTCACTGCCACTTTCGTGTCCCTTCTTGTAAAAAGGTTTGTGTTCTAGTTGTTAGTGTTGTAATTGGATTCCATTTTCTTATTGACTTGATGTGAAACAATAAAACTACGCCGTGATATTGTGAAATGATGATTTTTGAAATGAAATTCTAATTCTTTTTAGTTTTCCACGCTTATGAGCTGATGGATGCAATGATATTGACTCATACATGATTCAGTTGATCTAGGATATGATCTGAGCTTATTGGAATGCTTGTATGGACATCTAACTTATCTAGGATATGATTTGAGCTTATTGGAATGCTTGTTTGGACATCTAACTTATCTAGGATATGATTTGAGCTTATTGGAATGCTTGTTTGGACATCTAACTTTCTCAGTTGACGTGAGATTATTGATATACTAGTTTGAGCCAGTTTAAGTGTGGAGGATCTATTTTAAGAATCAAACTTTATTTTAAGAAAAAAGAAAGTGGCATAGCTGTGAATTGCTATTGAAGGCTATCATTTTTCATGCCTTTAGAGCTCTTGACAATGAACTATCGTCTAAGCTAAAGGCAAACTAATTGGGTTGATGGTCCTCGCGGGCGATTGCAAGGCTTTCTTTAACTTTGTGTTTAAAATGGTTCAATAACTGAAGACTGAACTCATACCTGTAGATAAGTCAATTTGCCTGGCTGTCAGAAGTTTTTGTATGAGATATATGATTTCTAATCTGTAGGGCGAAGTCATAGCCCGGATTCTTTAGTCGGCTACAACCAATTGAAAAGGGATCGGTTGACGGCATTGAGTAGGAATATTTGAAACAGTGATTGCTTTATTCTGCCCTGCGAACATGATAATGATAGCAGCAAGGGATCTCAATCGGAAGACAATTACTGTTCTCCTCTTAATCAGCTTCAACTGAACTGACCCTTGTTGCTGAAGTTACAGTACGACTCGCTCTTAATTTCCAAAACGTGTGATTGCACCATCAAGAATGGCACCAAAAGATGCAAAAAGTCTGATTCTTGCATTATCATTATTAATGATTGCGGCCTCAATTAAAGAGTTTAACACTCCATTATTTTATGCTTTATTTTCTTTCGAGGGCAGGGAAGGTTAATCAAGTATAATGCCATATAGATGAACTATAAACCATCGCATTTTCAAGCAGAACTGCAGAATCATTGAGTAGCTGGAACTTGACAGTAAACCACAGCCACAGGAAAGTTTTAAAAAACCAGTATTGATCTATCTTCCATCGCAAACAATGAATGAACTCTCAAAAAGGGAAGCTGGAATTCTGGAAATGTATATCAAGTACTGCGAATTTTTAAAGAACAAGGCCCAAGGTGATGTCTTATTCAAGAAATTGAACATGACGCTCTCCCGTTATATTTGTTTCTTGGATGCTGGGTACATGGCATTATTTATTGTGTGTATGCAGTCAAGAAGAAATATGATGCAGTCAAAGCATCGCCCTTCTCTAGCTATCAAGAAGAAATATGCAAAATTTTGGATGTAGCGCCCGCTTTCAGTGAATATGAAAAAAATGAACGGTTAAGACGATGGTTGGATTTTTGTCGACATCAAAATAGAGCAAATGTGGTGGCTCGTGAAAGTTAAGGAGGAGACAGAAATTTGTGATACTTGGAAGAATAATAAAACCCCCTTGAATTTTTCACCGATTCTTCTAAGGCTCCTCTGAAATATTGCACTCAATCCATGGCAAACCAGAAAATCAACGGTATCCAAACTCGGCAAATCTCTGAGCACAGCAAGTTGTTACAAAGCCATGTACAAAAGGATCCGATATCTTCTGATTGAGATGAGGTCAGAATACGGTGCAAGCTCGCAAGCCACTGAAATCTCCAACAAACCCACGACATCGTATAGGTAGAACAAAACAGGAAGCATGAGTGCAGAGAGCTAGATGAAGAGTGACAGGGACCAGTTTGGAAACCATTAAGAAAAGTACGCACATATACGTAGAAACGGATGCATGTATAGCAGCATCGAGCCCTGATCCCCTAAACCCAAACCAATTTATTAGCTGATTTACCGACCAAGAAGTTAATTCAGAGTCATCTGTCTTGATCAAACAATCAGCAGCACTGAATCATGCACAGATTTGATAAGAACCAGAAAAACTTGGAAAGATGATAAAACTGAACAGATTTAATATCAGAACATATGAAGAATATTTCATAGAATTAGGCCAACATTGAATGCATTTCATAACAGGTACCAGTGTAATATCACATACAAAACCCAGATCCTGATAATCAGCAATAGATGAGATGTGTCTGAGTCAGTTAAAACCTTGAGACAGATCAATTTCCAATACCCCATGGCATCTCTCCCTCGCCTCAGCTTGACTATTGGAGCTCTCCTTAGCTTATCAAGCTTCTTTTCAAAAAAACGCAACAATGTCCTTGCCCTCATCGAGAAGATTTTGTTTCAGATAGCTAAACAACCGTGCTAAAGGCCGAATACCCACATCCAACATCTCCTGAAAAGTACATGCAAGCCTCATCTAGCTTATTCTCATGGCACAAACTGTTAATTAATGTAGAGAACATATGCATAATAGGAAGACCTCCCTAGGCCTTCATCTGATCCTGTACCTTTATCGCCATATCCACTCTATCCCCATTGCAAAACATCCGTCATTGGTACTCATAGTTGGCTCACATCTCACATCCGTCACTGCTCATTTTCTGGAAAACTGAATAAGCCATTTTGGTTTTTCCAGCCCTTATCAGATGGTGAAGTATAATATCATAGGTTCTCGCATTTGGACCAACTCCACTCTTCTCATGTCATCAATCGTCCACTGCACATCATGCATTCTCTCTGACCAGCAATAAGCCCCCACAAGAGCATTGTGAGTAGGTGCCTCTGGAACAAAACCACTAGCCTTTGATCACTCAAAAAACTCAAGTGCTTCGCTCAAACTCTTTTCAGCTCCCAAGTCATTAATCAATATACAATGTATGTAAGGACTAGGCTTACAATTCCTCGTTTCCATCTGAAGAAACAACTCAATTGCATCATCATACCTCCTAACTTTACAGCGTGCATTGATAAGAACACCGTAAGTGACAACATCCGGTTCAAAAACCTCATCTTTCATTTCGTTGTAGACTTCAATAAGCCGCGAGAGGTTTTTCTCTTGACCCCAACTTTTTAGCAATATCGCATGTGACTTATATCAGCCAAGAATCTTATCTTATTCATTTTATCAAGCACCAATTGTGCTCGCTCTCTCTGCCTCGACTTGCACAAGCCACGAAGTATCAAGCAATCTATTAACAACTGATGACTCAATCTTCAATCCAAACTTCTCCATTTTCATAATGCCTCTACTGCTTCTTTAACTTACCTTGCTCTTGCATATCTCCTTGAAATCAGTGCAAAGTTTATTTAGTCAATAACCCTTTTAGCTTCTTGGCAGTAACCATGTTCCGTGATACTTTAAACTGCTTGATTTTTCCTAGAGATTCAATCTAGGCATGGTAGCTATCTATGCTATATTGAAACCCTTTTTTCTTCTCTGCCCATCCAAAGAACGATAATGCAAGAGCACCTGCATTGCATAGCTTCTTCGACGCTTCAAAAATTAAACTTGATGAAACTTCAATAGAAGCCTTATTGATCGACGCCTCAGCGCCAGACTTTTTTTACAATAATTTGCAGATATTTTCAGCGTCTTCAACAATTTTATCAGCTGAAAGTTGTGTGCTTTTGTTGCTGGCATCAGTAAGGACAAGGGTTTACTGTAAATAACCATGGACCGACCCGTGGACGATAAAATGAGGTTTCAATATAGACCCACATGGGCTTTCAATATCGGGTGTTGAATGGAGAGAAAGAGTTTGGTTTTAGATGTTTATAAGCGATCTCAAGACAATAGGCTCGAGGTTGAGGGAAGAAGAGTAGAGAAGAGGAACTCTTTTCGGTGTTCTTGATAGAAAATTGGAGAATCGAGAGAGACCCATGTTTGATAAAGATAATCAAAGCTTAGTAAAAAGGGAAGCGGAAGGGCACTATTGACTGGAATTAGCCGTCCTTCCTCGGAAGGGATTTTAACAACCATTTTTTTAGAGAAAGTCCTCGAACCGCATAAGGTTTGGTTGGTTGATAAGACTAGGTTCCGTCACTTATCTACATGCCCCCTTGATGAGACAAAAAAACAGATCCCAATTCCCAAATACATGTTTGGATTGTTGTTTCTCTTGCGCTCATCCCCGCCTATTCAACACTCACAGAAAGTGTCAGAAGAATAGCACATCCAGCTTCATGTTTTTAACCATTTGTCCATTACAATAAGCTACGCTTTCCTTGTTTAATCCTTTCTTGCCATTTGCCAATACATATTGAGATAGAGAGCAAATAAGAACTTAGGGAATGAGCTTCCGTGGCAACTTTTGAAGAGAGCTAAACAAAAGATTGAACATACAAAGGCGTGCCGATGGCAGCATAAAGGGGGAGATCCTCTTATTGATGCACAGTTTACCAGTTCCATGACAGGACGCAATTCAGAAAAACCTCCAAGTGAATTCACTTGTTTCCCTTCGACTCTGCCACTCCTACAAACAATATCATAGCCTGCGAGGGGAGAAGCCCAATAAACGGACCTAAACATCAAACAATCAATGTCTATCGATGGTCATCCTCCGAAGTGGTAGACAAAATTCAGATGCGAAAAAAATTGCACCAGTCTCGGAAAATAAACCTATAATATGTGCATCTTTCACATGCACTGATTCATCTGAGAGTTCCATTCATCAAGAAGGTTTTTAATGGTCTCCTCAAATTTCTTAGCCTGAGGACCAGGCTTCACAACATTGACGTCACCCCACTGGGAGCAAGGATCCATCCACCAGGTTCTACGGCCGGTGCACCATGCACCTGGGGCAGCTCGCTTGTGCCCACGCTTAAGGATCTTCTCATCAACCTTGTCTAGCACAGGGTCATCCCTCCGAAACTGCCTTGCAAAAGCCACTCCACTTTGAACCATCAGATCGTAATCAGATGTATTAAGAAAATGGGGTTCCATCTTCGGGGGATTGTCCCAGACCATATACCTTAGATCACTGTTTACAGTCGTATTCTTAAACTCTGGTGCATTGCAAATGACAGAGTGAAAATAGCTTTCTTCTGATAAGACCACATTGTTGAAGTACATAAGAAGGGTTCGAGGAAGGTTATCCCAACCAAGAATACAAAATTCAAGAAATGATCTGCTCAAGATGACCCATGGGGAACCTGCAGTGGTAGAGACTGTCACCACACGTAACATTTCCACTAAAGTAAAGCATGGGTGTAACTTTAATTTAAGTTGCATAAACAGCATGCTATAGAGGATAGGCTTTGCCTGTAAATAATTTGAAACCATCAGGAGTTGGCCGCTTCTCCGTAGCGTGAAATATCTGGCTCCTCCTGGCTAAGTAAATTCCAGGGTCAACTACAATAGGCTGAATTCTCTGAGATCTACACGAATTCAAATCAACAGAACACAAATATAACTAAATCTTTGTGTCACAGAAGTATAATAAAAGCAGGCAAGAAGAGATCACCTACTCTTTCCACCCAAGTTCACTGGTGTGATCTATGAAATTAAGGTCTCTGCTGACGCAGGAGAAAACATGAGCCAAGTCTGCAAGATAACAGAACAAAATATTTGAAACTCCGAATACTATTATGGAGCAAAATGACACCACACAGTCAGTGGAAATGAAGCCTAGCAATTTTCAACAATTCAGTGTATTTGATGCTAGAGATTTCTTGGTGAAATACAAAGGACATAGGAGAAAACAGATTCAAGACAACTCTGCCAATAGTAAATAAACAGTGACAAAGCTACTAATTATCAACTGAGATTCCCTGATACTTAGCATATAACCTGGTAGATGAGCTTCCAAGTAAACATTAATCAGCTTCAATTTTTACATCTGACTTCTTAAGCCTCCCTGGCCATTCACTTGTGCCGTATGACCAGAGACAGATTGCATTATGATCTATAGAACAATGGCAAGGCCTCACATGTGAACATCAAGTTGATGGCTACAAAATCTCTAACCCGCATCAAATGTATTGTGCTTTTGTACAGCTGTGAAAGGTCCTCAGGAATGAGCATTGTGTTGGTGGCTACAAAATCTCTCTGACCCACATCAAATGTATCACCAGAAAAGAAGCAGACTCCAAATCAACAAGGCATTATCAAAGGTATAGACAGCTCATCAGCAACTCTTCATACCAATAGCCATTGCCAAGGATGCCCTTCCTTTTGCAAGGGTAAAGGATGGCACTGTATTAGGCTTTTATACAGTTATGAAAGGACCTCGGGCATGTGCATATAGCACTGTATTAGGCTTTTATACAGTTATGAAAGGACCTCAGGCATGTGCATCAAGCTGATTGCATCCTTAAACATTAGATTTCATAGCAAAATTGCCGCCAAGTAACCAACCAATCCAGAAGTATCAATCAATATGCAAAACCTTTTATGGATATGTTCCAAATGATATCCATGGTCTTTTATCCCATCACATGATTATTTCAAAACATGCTTCTGGTACAAATTTACTCATGGTCCTCTGCCATAGCTAAATAGCCTCAATGCCTTGCCAACAGTCTAAGCTAAATATTTTAAAAAATCACTATGCAAACTCTACAGTCTTGCTCTGTCATGCCTCTTCAATGTAAAAGTTTGTTAGTAAACAAGCACTCGTCATATTTAAGAAGCCTATGCGCTCACAATACTCAACATACTAGCAAGTCTGGACATGGTATGAATCTAAAAATAGATGAAAAATGCAATCTGCATTTTCAGAACCACCTTTATCCCATCCCTTTCCAAATTACATCCTGGATAAAATATGTACAAGTTCTCTATGAAAAAGATATGCAATTTTTAGCTTGCACAAGCATTTGAACACCCTCATCCTCAGTAGTGAAAAATGAAAATAAAGTATTAGTGAAGGCATGTCCTATAATGATATCTTGATTCCCACCTGGAAAAGAGCATAATTGATGCACTGGGGGCATCCAGGAGGTGAGACTAAAACTATTGTGTGAGCCCAAATATCAAAGCATGATTGTTTTCAAGAATCCAACTTAGTGACACATGAAGATTTGATCTTATTGCAGAGTTGATGTCCTTTAAATGATAATCTTAGCTTAATGCAGCTTGTCCTACATCAAGAATACTTGAAAGCCCACGCACAGTTGATGAACACGACAACATGAAAACCCATGAATTCTTGCAAACTCAGAATGTCTTTTTGAAACGGTGTTCATCAACATATGCAATGTTACACATAGGGGCTGTGTGTGAATTGGAAGATCAAAGAAGGCTACTGTTCAGCCAATATTGCAAATATCCTAACTTAAGAAAACTTCATCCTGACACCAAAAGGGAAAAAAAAAAAAAAACTGCTTCAGACTGCAAAGAATAAATGAAGAAATCATATTTAGCTTCTAGCTAAATTGAGAATTCAAAAGGCCTTCATAGAGCCCATTGTACATGAGCAGACTGGGATTGAAACTTGGTCCTCCATCAACCTACTTAACCAGTGCACAAATGAGTGTGCATCCATGTTTACAAGTTATAATGTGGTGGACCTCATCCTGGATAGCATGCAATGATTATGAAGTCAAACTTCAATAAAAACTTCCATTCTGACAAAAATCATCCTTCATCATACCTCCATGGCAGCCTACTTCACTATACTCTGAACCACATTCTAGCAGGTCCAATAGAAGCTTCCTTTTGCGTGGGCTTATCCACAGTTGTCCAATCCTAGATGCCCAGGGTTATGGTTACTTGCAGGGATATGTTCAGCTCAATCGTTTTTATATTGCTAGTATAAGCTGTTCTAGTAAAAAACATATTGTCTCTAGTTTACAAAGTTTATCGCAATCAAAGGAATAGCTAGCATCTTTGCATAAAAGTAAACATATGTAAACAATATTTTCTCCTCATACCACATCCTACCAACATTGTGGCCTAAATGGCATCATTCATTCTGGCTCCTAAACCATTGTGGACTGCAGGTACCCTGATTTGAGGTAGTCAAGGGAAGCAAAGGCAGCCACATTTTTAAGTGTTACGATTCGATGAAGTAATCTAGCCTGCCCAGAATTTTCGAAAGACTTCATAGATTCTGTCATGTAAACAGCAATGACAACTAAGAAGAAACACAAAGCATCGCTCCTTCAAATCATATTCAATACTTTTCAAACAACAACATCAAATATCATATTCCAGAATATGACATAAAGATGTCAAATATATCCAAAAAACTAGGCAAATTATGAAATTCAAAAGTTAACTATGCTTAAAATAGTAACAGACCATAATGCACTCTTTCCATTGAGCTTTAAGAATGCAAAACGCAAGAAATTTCTCATTCAAGAGTCAACAACGAAAGAAAGCAAAACTTAAAAATAGATGCCTGAATAAAATTCTTAAAACAAAAAAAATGAGCCACTAAATTTAAGTTCGAGTTATTTTTCCAGCACCAGGTCACAGTATCATGCTTCACCAAGCAATCTTCTCTCTCTCTCTCTCTCTCTATCCACACACAAACACACACTAGAAAACCAAACAAATCCACAGACGACCAAGACCAACAATCAAAATTCAGCCATCAAAAAAGCAAAAGAAAAGAACCATACCATCCTGAGTAATCAGCGGATAATCCGTTGCACTCAAAGACACAAACCAAGTCCAACCTGCATCCATCCTCAACAAAATGGCAGCAGCACGCAACACTGCAGCCAGATTAGAGGAACCCATATAAGTAAGCCTGCTGGGCATCCCTATAAAATCCACATTCCCGAAACTCCTAATTGCAGGCACTGCATTTACAGCCCCAGCAAGCCTCATTCTCTCCTCATCTGATGCTTCAGCGCCCAAATGCAATAAATAACGGTTTCTTGGGTGATAAACCGCGAGCAATAGCCTAAGGATCCGGTCCTTATCCCCTCTGCCGCCCGATATATAATAGGCAAAAGCAGGAGGGTAGTGGGTTCCATGATAAATTATAGAAGGAAACTGTTTAGAGGAGCTGAAAGCAGAGATTGAATATACTAGGAGAAAGAGTAGTGAAAGAAATGCTGAAGAGAAGAGTGTGAAAAGCCATCTTTTCTCTGGTCCCATAATAACAATCCTAACAACACATCCAATATTGAAGCGGATACTTGTTATTGGTGATATGGGGCATCTGGTGGTGCAAATCAAATCTCAAGTTCAAAACTTTCAGCTAAATTTGAGGTATAGAGAGGGAATGAAAAAATGGGTATGCATTAAAATGCAATACCTTTTCACTACCTTCTGAGATTTGATGGGAAAGAAAGATATATAGATGGGTATGAATCAATAAAGACTGAAACTTTATAGCTGAATTTTGGGTTTCGAGGGAAAATAAAGAGACAGGTATTGTTCAAATGAACAGTATTGGATTGAATTCAGCGATCAAGAGAGATGGGATTGTTGGGATCTTGGTGAGGAGCTTTGAGCTGCGTGTGAACAATGGTTCTAAACAGTGGAAAAAAAAAGAGAAAAAGAGAAGGAAAGAAGGGAGGAACTAGCTAGATCAGGAACAAACTTAATACACACACATGTATATATTTGTCACTCTATTTTAATAGAGCCAGCTTCTATGGAATAAACATCGATAGAGAAGTGAAATTATTATTTTTTAGTGTGATTGAATTTATTTTTTAGTTAAAAATACATTCAATAATATTTTTTTATTTTTCAAATTTTATTTTTAATATTAATATAGAAAATAATTTAGAAAAAAAACCTCGTAAACAGAGTTAAACTGAAAAGACAAACAATGCCGTATTTCAAACAAGTCTACCTCCTCTTATGAGCTAGTAGGGTCGGGGTTTTCAGGTTGGACATGTTTTCTTTGCGATGAACGGAAAGGAAGACAATGAGTTGCTACAGTGATGGATTGCAGGTCTTCTCTGAAATTATTTGATTTTGATATTATTAGAGAGAAATAAAAGGTGCAATTTACAACTTTACGTGTGAGTACAAAATGTTTCGGTGCGGCATCTTTTACTTTTACCTGTGGAGCGTGGTCATCAAGCTCTACAAATGGAGAACACTTGTCTCCATCGGGATATGAACCCTCCTTCCATTGTGAAGGTGTATCCACGCGCTCCAACAAGGTTTGGCATTGACCATGGATGAGGTAAACTACATTTTTTCCCTTAAGGATTCATTGATATTCAATTTCTAACCTCACAGTTTTCAATTTCTCAATCTTACCCCTGTATTTTTAAAAAGTCAATTTTTTTTGTTTTAGCTGTGAGAGTATGGTAGGGAAATTCTCGGGCATGAGAATTGACTCGAGGTTGTTCACATCCGGAGTGGAATTTCAAAAAATTATCTTTTCTCACTATAAAAATTAAATTTTAGAAGATAATATAAAAGAGTAAACTCATCTTTTATTTTTATTTTTTTTAAAAAAAAAAGAGAGACGTGTTAAGGCTCTAGGCGCGGGGATGCGCCAATGAAAGCACATTGCCTAGAATTCAGCAGCGATGAACAGCGGCAGCCTTGCATAGGCAGAAATGAATTCGGTAGGCAGCGTGCAATGGTCTATGCAAGTCGTTGAGCTTGCGATTTGGCATGGACATGGGGGCTTAGGTGATGGACCTTCTAAGTCANNTTTTCTCTCGGTTTTTTTTCTTAATCCCGATGCATGAGAAGTCAAGAATTAAATAGAAAAGGTTAAGTTATATAGTTAGAAGTGGCAATGTAGCTTTCTGAAAACTAGAAGGATGGTATTGGAAAATCTTAAACACTGGGGTAGAAGCGTAATATGGCCAAGCCGGTAGGGGCAGAAATAAAATTTATCCCTTTTTTAATCTAATTATATATCGGGACCGACTGATTCTTGGATCTTGTTTCTCCTTCTTTATTTTTATTATTCTTTTAGTTTCCCTCTCTCTCCCTCACACACAATCTCTTTGCGCGCGTGAGGGAACTGTTGTTTCCCTAATAAAAGGATTTTGCTTTGCTTGTTTCAATGATAAAGGGGTTCGAGGGCCGAGAGGGACAGGCGGGGTGGTGTTCTGGTTCTGGAAGTAGGGCAAACATTTATTTTTTTTAAAAAAAAAAGGAAAGACGTATCATGGTGTGATTGATGCCTACCAATTATTGTATTGGGTTCACAAAAACACTTGTTTAATTAGATCGCTAAATGGTTGGTACGACGTTGATTACAAGGGATTTGTGTCCGGGTATAACTATTAAGTGTCATGAATTTTATTTTTATTTTTTATTAATATAAATATTTTGGTCAACTTAATTAATTATAAGTAATTTAAAAAATTTTTAAATTATTAATTATATAAATAATATATATAGCATTTTAAATTTAATTAATTGATCTATACCCTCAAGATTGATTTCATAATTTTTTTATTTATAATTAAATTTATAAAAAAATCATATTTAAAAAGTTTATATATTTAATTTTTCAATATATATATATATATCCTACTCACACTGAATCCCAATTCCAGTCATCTAATTCCATCTAGCAAAAGAAAAAATCTATCATGACAAAAAATACTGTAACGACTTTTGATTAATTGCCAGCCTGTTTGGCATCTTTCATTTCCTGTTGGCTTGAAAATAATGATAATAATTATTATTATTATTATTATTGTTATTGTTATCCCATCTTGATACAAAAATAACTACGAGTTGTGTTAAAAAATAGAGTCCATGAGAAACAGAGTCCAATGCACTGCCGGAATTAAAGCTAATTCCTCTTTAGCCTCGCCAGAAGCAAGGCCGTCGCATCTCGTTGATCGAAACAATGAAGTAGCCATTTTATTATTCTCAAATAAAATCAATTAACCAATCAGTCATCGGAGATAATAAAATCATTTTGACATAATACAACGATCATTGTCGAATCGGCTTGGGCTAGATTTTTTAGATATTTTTGTTTTTGGTGTAGTAAAATTACTTACTTGATTTTAAGAGAAAAAATATAATAATTAAACTAATGTCTAGGAGTTTTTTATTTTTTTAAGTACAGTGAAGTTACCATTAATATATATATATAAAAAAAAAACTAGTATCCATAAGCTTTTTCTTATTTTCAACGTGGTTTTTCACTTGTAACCAATGTGATAAAAAATAATTTGATTTTTTGATAGATATAAAAATATTATATTTTTTTTAAAAAAAATAATATATACAATGCATGTCCCACTAAATAGGAGACGAGTGTCATTTAAGTCAGTCATGAGACATTGTTTGGTATCTTATACTGGCTTCTAAACTTTCTATTTCTGGATGGTGTGTGTGACTGATATATTTCTAGTTTGGTATTTACAGTTTTTTTTTCTCTCATCCTTAATTTTTACATCACACTCTTGTACCTTTCAAAATAGTTCTTCAATTCATTTATATTCGATCATTATTTTTTTTAATGTCTATCATATTTGATTTTTATTATTTTTTTTATTGTTGTTATCTTTTTCTTGATTTATTTTATTTTTTTATTTTTTATCTCGGTATTCTACTTCATTTATTTTTAAACTAGATTTGACCTTTGTTCTTTGAATTGCTTTGAAAAAACATTATTTTACTGGTTTGTTTTATTTTTCTAGTTTTTACCTCGTTGTTTTATTTTATTTTACCTACTTATTTATTTATTATATCACATTTCATTTTTATTTTTATTTTTAATTTTTTTTAAATATTAAGAATTTTACTTTGTGTTTTTTTTGTATTCATTTTTCACTGGGTAACCTGGTCTCGTGACTTGTATCATAAGTTTTGAAAACTAGCATGGTCTGGTTTTATTTTTATCGTTTGATGTTAGGTCTTCAACTTTGTGTTTTTTGATGTTTTTATTTCCATGAGGTTGTTTTGATATCATGTCCAAGTTAGTCAAGGTAACTTCAATTGATTTATTATTTATTTTTAAATCTTGCATTTTATCGTCTAGTTTGCTTATGAGTTAGCCTTTATTGTTTTGTGTAATTTACTTTATATAAAGTTATATCAAATTCACAAATGAATCATGAGTTCAATATGCCAACTAGTGTTAATTTTTTATTTTTTTTCTAATTTGTCATCCAGTGCTTTATTTTCTGGCAAGTGAATTTCAATTTTTTTCTCTTTATAAGGTTATTGTTTTCCATTTAATTTATATTTTGTGACCAAATAAGATTATTGAGATCTTTTACAAATATTTAGAAGGTATATTTTTATAATAATGACAATTGTTTATTTTTTCTAACTAGTCATTGTTTTTTATTATTTTTTTAAAAAATCATATTATTAAATTAAATATATTTAAATAAATAATCTAAATCCTAGATTTTTCTTTTTAAAAAAACAACATTATCATCAATTTTTATATTAAATAAATTAACTCGAGTAGCAAGCAACATAACGCAAGTCATCCATGTAGTTAGCATCAATTGCCATGGAAAGGTGACATTTGTAGTTGACTAGAAAAGGGAACGAGGGCTTGAGCTGGTAGCTTCCTTCCCTTCTCAAGAATCTGGAGAAAGGGTCGTACAAGGAAGAGGACGGAGTGCCTGGCTGCATTAGAAGTTGGGTCACCAAACAATCAAAAACAATAAATAATTGCACCAATGCCACTCAACGTCCCGTGTTAGGTACGTGACCAGTAACAAACTCAATGAAAACAGCTCGAGGTCGTTACTAACAACCTGTTTTGCGTCGTGGTTAGACAACTGTTTTATCGTTTTTTGAGATTTTTTTTAAAGATAGTTTTTATATACTGATACGAGAAATAAATTTTAAAATATAAAAAATATATTATTTTGTTTTAAATATTGCCGTGAAAAGATTGACTTTGATTTTTCTTTTTTTTTATCCTGAAAGTACTTAAAACAAACATGTGATAGGGAAGAAATTGGTTCTCAGGTTAATTTTAAGTTTTTGGCCGGTTTTTAGTGTCTTTGAAGGTTAAGAATTGTTTTAAAAAGATTATTAATGGGATTTCTAAGTATATTTGGTTGAAAAATAAGTTTCTAAAAATAAATAGCCACTGTTTTTTCAACCACTGATATGATGGTTGTAATTTGAGCATGATGAGTGACATGTTTTTTTTTTTTTAATAATTTAGATGGGGGTCTCATTATTAAAAATAAATAAATAAATGCCTGCACGATTGGGCTTGAATGGGACTTTACGTTTTTCTTGTTAGAGCGATGAAAGTGATCTTGAATTTGATGAAGGTTGAAAGTCGTGGGTAATGAAACAGCAGTGCCGGGGTCCTCAGTTATACCCAAAATTGTACCATAGCAATTCCTTGAAGGTTTAACAGAGTAATACGAGAGTGATTGCCTAATTTATGAACTCTATTTCAATCCAACCACGAGTACCCCACGGAGTTATTTCAATTCAACTATACGGCAGTGATCTTCAGTCAATCTTTCGGCACTTCAACATCTCCTTTTGCTAATTCCAAAGGGAGAAAGAGAACGAGCACACGGCAGTGATCCCCTGTTACTGTATTGTTTCTTAGCTCCCACCATCCCGATCAGTTTCAAAATGAACCCCAGAAGTGCTTGCCAGGAAGGTCTGGGCCCCGCTCCTCTCCTCTCCTCTGTAACCGAAAGAAAGAAAAATGAACATAAAGCGCCGTCCTTTGTTGACCCAAGAGCAAGGGATGTCTGTAAAACTAGACGCAGTGATGATGTCTGATTACCTCAGCATCAGGTCCGCGCTGTCCATTCGCCTCAGGAACATGAACTCCCGCATCAAAAATTCATCCAGTAACTCTGATCTCAGGAATCTCAAGAACTTAATATTCAACTTAACCACGCTGTATTTCAACCAGCCACGACAGTGAAATCCGAAGGCATCCTTCCAAAAGCCCCTCGTAATTGAAATACAAATCTTATCTTGTATGTCTTGTTCTCAAAAAATTACAAAGCTGTTTGCTTACTATTTGACATGCAAAAACACGGTGTCATTATTGCATAAGATCACGCATCCCATCAAAGAAAGAAGGTAAACATAATGCCTTATTCCTCAAACCGGGGTGTTTTAGTTCTGTCTATATCCAGGGTTGATAAGTATCCATTTGGTAATTCTTTGCTTGTCTTTAGATGCCCCTTGGGAGTTGCTTGAACTTTCAAATAGAGTTGACAGAATCTTCATCACTGTCTTCACTGCTGCTGCTGCTGCTCCCCCCGCTATCGCTGCTCCCACTTCCACTGCTGCTACTAGAACTGGAAGTCTGCTTATCTTTCTCATCTGCATTTTTCTGGGCTCTAAGGGCTTCTGCAGCATTGAGACCCTTGTCTGCCTCATCACCACTATCATCCACATCAGCTATCTCATCATCAGTGTTGTTTTGCTGTGGTACATTGATATCAAAGCCAGCATCAACTTTTTCTTCAATTGCATTCCCATCCTCAGGTGAGCCAGCACCAAAAATGTCCTCGATGTCTATATCTTGATGTTCTTCAACATCATTCCTAGGGCTTGGTGAGGAATTTGATGCTTTTGGTGGATGGGTTGGATGCTCAGTAATTCCCTTACTGACAGCTTTAGTACCTATTGTGTAATAAGAGCATCATGATGCACAAAAACACACAATAAGATGTATAAATGGCAGATAACAGTAAGCCGAAACACTAAATATCACTCAATAATGAGCAATCATTGAAAATCACATAGAATAATAACGGAACCCAGGATATATTCTTATTTCTTGCTCAGTAATCATCTGAAAGTGTCATTTTCATATGAATGAATGGTATTGACAAATAGTAAGAGAGAAAAATAAATTTGTGGTTTCAATTTTACCAACAATCGAGCCATTTAAATATTATTGGATTTCAGGAAAAGAAAATAACCAAACAAAAATGCATAAGTTATAGCTTCAGCGTAAGAAAAGTAAAAGGCAGATCAAGAAAAAACAGTTAGGAAGTGTTTAATTGGCCATGCCGGCAACCTAAGGAGACTTGTCTAATTGGATAGGTGGGTGGATATTGAGAATGGAAATCTAAGCGACGGAAATAAGAAGGATCACATCCTGGTTTCCTCTAGAGATTTTTTAAAAAATCTAAAAAAAAATAATAAAATCCAACTCAAATACGGAAAAAAAAATCAAAAGGGTTTGCTAAGAGTTTTTGGCTTTTTAAAATAACCAGTCCTGCATGTCATGCAATATCTTTATTTAGATCTTCCAACAAAAATGCATCATTCCAAATGAAACATTCTTCTTAAGCTGTTGAATCAAAATATCTAGTAAACTTATACAGATTAGAAACGTGGAAATTATGCACAACTTATATAAGCAAACAGTACGACCACATGGCCATTTCGGAGGACAATTGAAATCTGGATTGGAAATCCTGACGAGCATATAATCCAACTTGGGTCACCTTAATTAAACGAAATGCATAGTCTATCCATCCCTTTAGATGAACGGCAGCAAATATCATACCAAATGACTAACAAGTACATCTAGTTAACAAAGGTGCTCTTCAACATGATTTAGAAATTACTTCTGCAACTTCTAAAATTGGTAACTGGATTCAATTGTGTCGTTCTCAAATTAAAATTTGGTTTGAATTTCTGATCACTTGTATATTATCCAAAAATTAGACAGGCTCTGCCAATAAATAAACTATTCCAAATACCTGAAACCTGTGCTCCGCCCACATCAATCCGTTCCACCTCTACCTGCCCAGACATGAAGCACAAGAAATCTAAAGCATCAGCAGGGAATCAGAATGATATAAAGAGATTCGGATGATCACTTCTAAACAGCCAATGCAGAAACAGAGTAGGCAAACAAAGACTTATCGACAACAACTAGGCTTGAATAAAAAAATAAAAACAAAAACTAGTTCGGGTTGGCCCCATCGTTGTAGTGATCACTAAATAAAATTGCTCCAGTAACCCACCGGCACAGCAGGGAATCCAGTTCGCCCAATCTGACCAGGTTTCACACCCTTCCCAGCAGGAGACAGCACGGGAGCCTCCACAGTCGGCAAAGATTGAGCAGCAGATTCACCAGGCAATCTTAGATGCCTAAGCTGCTTAACAGCTCGATGAAGGCTCTCCAATCGGAAATCCTGGCCATCAAAAAACAAAACGGCATCGTTTTCTTTATAATCCTCACTGCTCCCTTCAAAAGTGACTTTCGGTTTTCCTAATTGATTATTCTGAAACTCGACCGAAACTCGATTGTCTTTATTCTTGTGGAATAACCCAGGCTTACTTTTATCGATCGAAGCTGGCTTGAATTCGTATCGCAAAGTGCAGTACTTGTTGGAGGGTTGTTCTTTAAAGGAAGGACCTAGGGTTAGATTGTACCACCGATCTGGCTGTGGAGCAGTTTTTGGCTCTTCTTTATTAGCCATGTCTTGCTGACTTGGCAATATCTGCTTTGTAGAGATGGGTACTGGAGGTACAGTACCGCTCTGCCTGGGCTACCTCATGGAGGAGGAGGTGCAGGGTTTTTGTTTTTGCAGTAGAAGACGGGGGAGGGGTGTGTATATTCGGTTGGGTTTGGGAGTGCGTGGGGTCGGAGTTTAGTAGACAATGTTTTCTTGACACGTGGAAATAAGGCCAGTGGGGACACAGATGTGACGTGGACCGGATGGATGTGGTCCTGGGATCTAAAGAGGAAGCTATCGCAAACATTAACTACATAATTATATTTATTTTTGTGTTTTAAAATATTTATAAAATAAATAAAATAATAGTTTTGAATTTAATTGGATGATATTAATATATATATATATAAATATTTTTATTTATTTATATGAGTATTTAAAAGTATAGTTGTAGTTATTTTTAAGAGTATTTTTTATTTAAAATAATATTTTTTATTTTAAAAATTTATTTTTGATATAAGTATATTAAAATAATTTAAAAATATTACAAATATATTAATTTAAAATAAAAATAAATTATTATTTTTTTGAATTTTTAAAAAATGTGAAAATAAAAGTCTTGATATGATATGGATGTATTTTTTTAAAAAAATAAAATGATCCTTAACATCATATAAATTAACGATACTCGTCATGTTTTGAAAAATTCAATGTGATGTTGACATGGAAGTTGAATTTTTGTTTCTTTTTTTTTTGAAAGGCTACGGGAGATGAGATTTTTTTTTTTGGTAAGTACGGGAGATGAGATTTGCTTGTCGCTGTTGCGTTCAGGTCTTACAATTGTATCCAATTTCCTCCCCATTTTCAACCGGGATTCCGATTAAAATGTTGAAGAGTATCGTTTTGAAACTGAGCAAGAAAAATGAAGGATTCGGATTCGGATTTGATTTGAATTCTTTCCTGGCAAGTTTCACAAAACCTTTGACAATTATACCTTTAGTACCTGACCTTAATTGTAAGTCGATTTAAAATCTGATCGATTTATTTATTAAAAACCCCAGTTAACATATTGATTTAAACCTTAACTGGCTGATATTTTAATTTTTTCTTAAATAATAATATTGTTTTGATTTAAAAACAAATAGGTGGAAATCAGGTTGGTTTTCACAAAGAATTATGGAATATACTGCAAGATAACCAAAATGCTGATTTCAAGACACATTTTTTGCGCTAAGAGGTATGCTTTTTTACGTAGTCTGGAGCTCAGATTTTTTTTCTTATTAATATTGATGATTACATAACACAAAGTGTAAGTTTTATTTTATGAGATTTGTTCGGAACCTGGTTTAGCACGCACAAGCTGACCTGCAATACCCTGCTAATATTCTGCTATGTAAATTCTATGACCTATTAGATTAATTATGAAGCACTCTGCTTTTTAGGGCTTGGCCTAGCTGTGGAAGGGGCTTGTTTTCTTTTACTGCACCTGGGTTCAAGCCCTGACGTGCACGTCTGTCATCCTCGCGGTGTCTTACATGTCTACTGGATTTGCAGGGTATTCAGTGGGCCGTGGAGATTAGTCGTGGTGCGCGTAAGCTGACCCGGACACCCACGTAAATAAAAAAATAATAATTATGAAGCACTCTCGATCATTTATAAAAATTATAACGCAACCGTACTAATAATTAAATCATACATGCAAGGGGTGGCATTGAACGTCGTAGCATTAGGATATCAAGATGTCGGTTCTCAACGTTAATCACGGAAATCATAAATATTGCCAGAGCAAAATAGAAAGTGAGAGAGAGATCTTCGATATTGTTGGACCCATCCCATTAGCCTAGTTCATGTTAAACATGACGGGATGTTGTTTGTTTTTTTCAGTTATATAAAATGTTTTTGAAACATATATATATATATATATAGTTTTACGTGTTAAAGTCAAAAATAAATTTAAAAAATAAAATTATATAATATTATGATACATTTTCAAACAAAAAATATATAGCATATTGCACTGATTAATAAAATATTACTTCTCAATGAAACAATAACCACTTATTTCACAAATTAATTATCAATGGAAAGAATAATATCAACAAATAAATCAATACCCACCAAAATATTAATAAAATATAGTAAATTAAAAAAAATTAAATTACTCGTCATGTAAAATAAATCATAGCCAATCACAAACCCATTTTTATCATAAAAATAAACAACGCTATTTAAAAAAAAATCAAAATTAATTACCTCAGATCAACAAAATGAATTTCCTCCACAAGGCTACCTCGTTGACCTTCTGCCTCCTCCCCCGCGGCCTACAAAAGGTATTGGAAAATCAAGCGACTACCGTGAAAATAAAAAACGACCCACCCGCATTCGCCCAGATGCCTGTGGGAGCTTTATCGGCCTGTTCAAAGGCTACACTCGTCCTTGCTACAAAGGATGGCCGCCCGAATTTGAGAGAGTAGAGTGATGAAAATTGAAGTTCGAAAGAAAAATAAAAAAAAATGAACTTTATTCCAGTATAGTGATTTTGCAATTGAATTTTTTCCCAGGTCCTTTTTAAATGAATTTTATTCCAGAATACAGGCAAACTAAACTAAAGGGGTTAAACCGGTTTCCGGTTGCAAGTTCCCTGTAAACGAACTAAAGACATTATTTTTTACGAAAAATATTTCTTTAAAATGAGTTACTTTTTTTTTGGTTTAGGTATGATAATAATAATAATAATTGTGATAATATTACTAATTATTATTATTATTATAATATTTTTAGTACTAATAATTTTAATGATAATATTAATAATAATAAAATGATTGTTGATATAATAGTAATTTTATCAATAATGATATTAATAATAAAATAATGATTGTTTTAATAACAAAATGGTGAAAAATTTAATCTTTCGTGTACAATTTATTATTAGTGTTATTGTTTTTATTTAATTTTTCATGTACAATTTATTGTTAGTATTATTGTTTTTAGTTATACATATAACAATTGAAAAAAATAATAAAAATAAAAATGAAAATTTATAATAATATTCAAGAACCATATTAAAATTAAGGAATAAATGAACCTACTAAATTATTATTATTATTTTTTTTTTTAAAAAAACAGCAAATGATCAGGCAAGTCCCGACCCACCAATAGCAACCATGTTTGTGCGCCTAACCTTTTTTATTTTCCCCTCTTATGTTTTTTTTTTTTAAATGATAGACGACAGGGTCGTTTGTCAAAATGCGCCAAAAAAAAGAAAGGCAATCCAATTCTCGAATCTATGACCTCCGATTTGTCACGCGCACTCAACAGCCGAGATATAATATAAAATCATAAAACATGTATTGACGTGCTTTATTGGTATAATGTTTTGATTTCCTTTCCTCCGAAACAAGGTCACCATCAGGCCGAGCAGGATGGAGAGTGGAGATTCAAACCACCAACCTCCTTCGAGGACTAACGAATAATTGATTTATTGAAAAGAATACAAAGAATGAAATATAATCATCTCTGCAATTTTTTTTAAAAATAAAATTATTCACAAAGAAATTACTGAGCATATTCTCCACTAGTTCCATGCTCCAACATTTGCGACACTAATTAAGGCCGGGAAGCCCGCCCACGGCCATCTTAAACATCTCCGTGAAATGGAAAAACATCATTGCGGTGGACATGGGCACGCTTAAAGAAATCAAGGCAATGAACCCTAAGGCCAAGCCAGGCCTCGTATCCATCAACAGGGATTGCAAGAAACCCATCACCTCACATACCAATGAATCGTAGCTAGTAAAATAACGCTTTTCCCAGTCCATCCAATTAGCAGGCGGCTCATAGTTCCTCTCCACCATCTTCATCTCATGAATTCTTTTTCTAAGAACAATCATGTTCTCATCCACTATCCTGCCGCTGAAGTAATTTTGATCATGTGATTCTCTTCTTGAAGCTGAGATCCTTGCACTTACCCTTTTTCTGGGGTCGAGTTTCGTTTTCGAGGAGGCGAGAAGTGGATGATAAGAGAGGGAAGATGAACACACAGAAGTTGATGCCATGTTTGGTTATGTTGTGATGTGTATGGAAAATGATATCTTTTGACCCAAGAGAACTGCATTTATAAGCTTAATTAGCTAAGTAAATTAATCAAAGTTAATGATGATAATCATAATAATAGAAAAAGAAAAGGAGGAGTAGGAGTATAAAATAATGCAAAAGGGCCGGGAATGAGGGGGCGGTGGTGACCCTTGTGATGAGGCAATAATTTAGGCCAGGAAGTTGTAAGGAGAGGCAAGACCGTGTCCTTGTCTGCACTGTTAGCGCGTAGAACGTTGGTGCGGCTTCGGTGATGGTGACAAATTTCACATTTTTTTTCTCTCTCTGATTTTTCTTTTTTAAAGATCAAATGCCACATCCCTTACAACAAACTTTTGCTCGGTTCTTGTTGTGATTGCTAAGGGATAAAAAAAGAAGAATAAATAAATAAGTAACAGTTTTAAGAGTGTAAAAATATCAAGGAATTAAATATTAAAAATGCTTGATAGTAATTACAAAATTAAAAGTAAAAATACCCCCAACATAAATTAAATAGAATTATAGATAATTAAATAATACTAAACTTGTGAAAAACTAGAATATTACCCTGCTAGTATAATAAACCTAAATAGTATGCCGCCGTCGTACAAGACATAATAAAAAAAGTCACGGTCTCCTGCAACGCGGAGAGACGGCCATGCATCGACATTGACACGTGTTTTGAAGGGAGAAAAATTATTCCACACGAAATATCATAAGAGAGCTATGTAATTGTATCCTTATCAATGAATTGGCTGAAGATATTTTATAATAAACCTAAATAGTATGCCGCCGGTGTTCATATATAATTGAATTTGGAGGTGGAGGAAGAGGAGAAGTGCCATCACTGATTAGGAGTTGACGATGATTATTAATTTGATGCGGCGGCTGAATTTAGTGTTTTTTTTAAATTGTAGTCCGTGTAAGCTGGTGTGGACACTCTATATAAATAAATAAAAAAATAAAAATAGCTGTGCTGCTGTAAAACGCTGTCGCACTAGTAGCAAGGAAACTAGCCAGAAGAAGAAGAAGAAGAAATTCTTGCATGCTCTTTATAAAGCTCCCGGAGACCCTGTATATAGTAATCAATTATGATTGAGAATGGCATTATTGACATTATAAAATTAAAAAAATGAGACAATCAAACTAAGGAAAGAGGCTATAATTAATAAATAATGCTTCTGCTGCGCTGAGCTGCATGTTGAGCATCGGAGAGCACATGAGACAGCAGCTAGCATAGAGCTGGATATCTATTTGGTGGTATGATGTTGCAACCGGAATTCGGTTGCAAATTAATTCAGACGCATCGCAAACCTATTCGCGGCTGAAAACTCAGTCACCAATCTTTGCAGCCAAATTTCGTTAGCTAATTATTTTTGCAAATGCAACTCTCCTGTATCCTCCCTTCTCCATTGCAAAACAATTGCAAAGTTGGCTTAATTTGCAAACTAATTAGTTGTCTCTTCTGCAACTGATTTCTTGTTGCTAGCAGGAAATTTTTTTTTGTAGCTTCTGTTCTGTGATTTTAGTGGGAGGCAGGTTGCTTCTTAATTCTGTAGCCTGTGTTGTGATCCTTTATGCCTGCAGGTTAATATTCTTAAAATACAACAACTAATAATATTTATATATAACTAATCTCGTTAGAAGGGATGCACTAAATTCCCGTCCCAGTTTGGTGTGTTTGGTATTATATATCAGAAATGTCTTTAAAAAATAAAATTTTTCTTTTAAATTATTTTTTTTTATGTTTTTAGATTATTTTAATATATTGATATCAAAATTCTTTTAAAAAATAAAAAAATATTATTTTAATATATTTTAAAATAAAAAATACTTTAAAAAACAACTACTATTATCTTTCTAGATATACTGTACTAAATACGTTAGAATCTTCTAAAAACAAGTATGGAAGATAAGAGGCATCATCTGGATGTGTAATCATGAATATTTTTGTTCATCCATTAAAAATATCGTGCAAAGTAAGAAATATCCAAGAACTATAAAGTTTTCAATCAGTGCATAAATCAAGTAGTTTTCCGAAACATTGTGCACGTAAATTATCCTTTTCTTTTAAATAATTATGGATTTAAGTCTAAAAATATCCAAAACCTTTCTCGGGAATAGATCAAGAATCTTTCCCGAAGCCAAACATTTTCAGTCGGTGCACGAACATGTAATCGTCAGCTGGTTATATTATAATTATAATTATAAAGAATACTAGCATATGCGTGGAATTTCATCGAGTCACTATTTAGATAGGTTTACAAGTGAGGCAACAATAACTTTTTAAAATATATTTTGATTGGGAATATATTAAAATAATATTTTTAATTTTTATTTTTTTTATATCAATATATTAAAATAATTTTTAAAAACCAAAAAATAATCTTGCACAATTTTTTATTTTAAATCTACTCAATTCATGTTTGAAATGCAATACCAAACAAAAACGGCAACAAAATAGAGAGCAATGCCCATCCTTCATCATCTGACGAGCATCTCACAAGGTTTGAACCTAAGATTCTCTGCTTAAGAAAACTTATGGTTTAGAGGTTAGGTGAAAATATATTCTTAAAAAAACAAGTTTATCAAGCAATTTAGAGACTCGGGTCTTAACTCATTCTAACTAAAGATACAGGAGAAACAAGTCTATTGGGCCAAATTTGAAACATAATAATCATGTTTTCGAATTTTAATAGGAGGATGCCAACAACACAACTTTCATGTTTCACGCAGTGTTTGGTTTTTGAGTTGAAAAAAAATAAAATTGTTTTAGTTTTTGTTATTTTAAATTAATATATTTTTGATATTTTTAAATAATTTTAACACAATAATGGAAAAAAATACTTTTTTAAAAGAAAAAATATATTTAAAAAAAATACTTTTTTAAAAGCCAGTTCACGACACATATTATATTATAATTGTGTGTGTTAAGGCTTGAAAAAGAAACTAGAAACATATAAACCATAAATTCTTTAACAAAGACTTGAAGAAAAAGTTTTGAGCATGAATCATGCAAAACTATGGTACTATGGTTCGTGTTAATTAATATGTTGTTTATAATCAATTTTTTATTGTAATTAAATTCAATTATGTAGTTCAATTACAGTATTTAATTGAAGAATAAATTAAATTCACGTATTTGAAAGAATTCAATATATTTTGTTCTTTATATTATCCTTGTAATCTTGATATTTTTTTTAGAGGTCTCTACAAAAAATGGTGGATTAGTATTTTGAAAATGTTAGTTTTGATATTAAATTTATTATTTTTATTATTATAAATCATAGAGGTTGATTTCTAATTTATTCTATACTGTTTTTAAAGATTAAATTTTATTTAAAATTCAATCATTAACACTCGAAATAAATTCAAATATTAAATATCATTGAAATCTTTAAACTCGATTAAATTAAAATGATTTCAAACATGCTATGCCAAGACAATTTAAAAAATATAATTGAAACAAAAGACAGTTTTAATAACACCCTCCGCAATCAGCCTGATTAAAAGGGCTCTTCACACAAATGAATCAGCACTTAGCAACTATTCCCCCCCCCCCCCCACCTTGACAGATTAAATAATCAATTCAAGGGATTTGTCTGTATTTTGTGATTTTTTTAAATTTAAATTATTTTTTAATTGTTTTGATGGGATGATACTTAAAATATTTTTTTAAAAAAAAATAAAAAAATATTATTTTAATTAATTTATATATTTTTTAAAATAATCACTAGCATTTTCTCAAATACTATTTAAATATTTTAAATATGATAAAAATCACTTGCCCTCGTGATTTTTTTTTGTTGATAATGTGCATGACATGATATTTTTTCTGTTATGAACATAAATAAAAATCGAGATGGGGAATATGCCACCGTTTCACTAGAAATTCAAATCCAAATATTTATATGTACATGAGATGGGTTTTAGTCTTTCATGGAGCCTATTTTAGTTTTTCATTGAATATTTTTTTTTTAAAGAATTGATCCTTAGAAATAATTTTATCTTTTAATTATTCATATTTAACTATGCTCTTAGATCTACTGTAAAGTTCAATATCTAGACTTAATGTTTATTTAAAATCGTGTGTTAATATGCAATTAGATAAAAAAAAAAAACTATTCTATCAATAATATTCTATCAATAATCGTGTGTTTATTTCTCCTTAGCTTTAGAATCTTCAAAATCACTTACACACACAATGCCATCATTCCAACGGTCTTGCGTTGGAATTTATTCTCCGTAAAAAAAAAAAAGGAAAGGAAAAGAGTAATGATAAACGTTTGCGCACGGGCCAGCTACCAAATTTAGTCGCAAAATGCCAAAAAAAGGTAATGGTAAGAAGCCGAAGACGCAAACAAAAGCGATTTATGATCACGACAACACAGCCCCACTTTATCTCATCCTTACCATGTTAAAAACTGGGTTTGGATAGAGCGAGAAAAGGAGGAATATATCATTGATCAGTGGAGCAAGAAAATTCATCACCATAGTCCATATATTATTTGCTCCTTCTCTTTTATGGCAAGGTAATGGATAGACCGAGAAACAGCAACGTTAATTGTTTTGTTTCTTTCTGATTTTTATTATTGAGGGTCCCATCATAGACACAGAGGTGCTTCCTTCTTTATCATTATTTTTTATTAAGTGTTCAAGATTATCTCCTCCTCCTCTGCGATTTTTGATTGCCTCTAAATCCTGCACGTTTCTCTCTATCTAGATTTCTTTCAGTTATCTTATCTGTAGTTGTGGTTGATTGAGTTTTTTTTTTTGCCCCTCTTAATCCATAAAATCCCACACATGCCACATAGCTTCTTCATTGATTTTGCATCTGAGGTTTATTTTTATTTTTTTATCATTTATCACTCATACTCTGTTAGACAAATGTGCTCATTTCTTTATAACTTGTTACAACATAGACAAATGTGCTCATTTCTTTATAACTTGTTACAACATTTTTATATGAAATCCATGTTGGTTCTCTGCGATTCTTCTATTTTGCTTGGTAATTGATTAAACCTATGTTGTAGAATATCAAATTCCTCAAATGGTTAATTGTGTTTTTTATTTGGAATGAATGTTTCTGCAATTCTGTTTTGCTAATTATTTCAGAAAGCGAGTGCTTTGAGGAAAGATGCCTAGTTATATGCCAGCATTATATGAAAACAAGATCACATCAAGTAGTGAAAATCTGCTGACTGCTATAGTGCCTCTGATGAAGCTTCTCTCCCTCACTGTTATAGGATTGGTTCTTGCACACCCGAAAGCCCAAATGATCCCAAGAGCCACGTTTAGGCTGTTAAGCAAGCTAGTTTTTGCCTTATTCTTGCCCTGCTTAATCTTCAATGAGCTTGGTCATAGCATTACGCTTCAGAGCATTGCCCTTTGGTGGTTTATCCCCGTCAATGTGTTGTTTAGCACAGTCATTGGTTGCTTTCTCAGGGTGGCCGTGGTGATTATATGTCATCCATCACAACGGTTTAACAGATCCACCGATACTATGACTGCCTTTGGCAATACTGGAAAATGGAAATCTCCCCCTTGCCATTGTTGGATCTGTCTGCCACACTAAACATAGCCCATTTGGACCCCATTGCCACTCGAGGGGAGTGGCGTATGTCTCCTTTGCCCAGCGGGTCGCTGTGATTCTTGTTTACACCCTAGTTTATCACATGATGGAGCCTCCCATGCAGTACTATGAGATTGTTGAGGAAGGGACTGAGATTGAGGAACATCCAATTAGTGATGTTAGTAGACCTCTCCTCGTAGAAACTGAATGGCCAGACATCGAGGAAAAAGAAACTGAACATTCAAAGACGCCTTTCGTTGCTAGGATCTTTAATAGCCATGTCAAGTATTTCACAGACTACTTTTCCAGACCTTGACCTGGCTGAAGGCAATTCGATCAGTCCTCGGTCAATTCGGTGTTTGGCTGAGCCGAGAGTTGTGAGAAGGATCACAATTGTAGCCGAACAAACTCCTGTGCAGCACGTACTTCAATCTCCAACACTCGCTTCTCTTTTAGCTATAATCATCGGAATGGTGCCTCAACTGAAAGCCTTTTTCTTTGGATATGATGCTCCTCTGTCTTTTATTACAGACAGTTTAGAAATTTTAGCTGGTGCCATGGTGCCTTCTGTGATGCTTATTCTTGGGGGTATGCTTGCGGAGGGGCCAAAAGAGTCTACGCTTGGTCTTCGAACTACAATGGCATCGCATTGGCAAGGCTTTTGGTGCTTCCTCTGTGTGGAATTGGTGTAGTAGCATTGGCTGATAAGCTGCACCTTCTTGTCCAGGGAGATGCAATGTACAGATTCGTGCTCTTGTTACAGTACCCAACATCAAGTGCCATTCTATCGGGAGCAATTGCCAGCCTGAGTGGTTATGCAGTAAAGGAGGCTTCTGCTCTTCTCTTCTGGCAGCATGTCTTCGCCATCTTCTCTCTTTCATTGTACATCGTTATCTACTTCAAATTACTCACTTATATTTGAGGTCTTGTGGTATAATCCCGTCCCATGTCTTTGTATTCTTTGCCCTTCATTGAAGTACATGGCTTTTAATGAGATGGAATTCTGTTTATTTGCTCTCTTTAGTCTGCTGGTGATGTTAGTGAAAGGTGCTTCCTTCCTGAAATTTGGTATTGTTGAATGATTAAATACGGCTTTTGTTCTGTAATATAATTTCTCAGACCCGTATGTAGCAGTCAGATATGATGTAGACAGGTGCAAGCAGCTATTTGTAATTGCGAACTGCTGGGTTGAATTCAGAAGATATTTTTTCCAATAATTGTTAGGATATTCTATCCCAATTCCCCAAGTGATTAGAAGTCAGACACGTCCAGTTTTCCTCTTTAACTTGCATACGAACGGGTACAGAAATGCATATATGAATAGGAGCAGAAAACAAATGCTACACTTTCTCATACTATATGGCTGATGATTCCTTCTCTATTGTTAATTCCATGCATGATGATTTTTTCAGTTCTGTGATGATGCCTGTTAAAAGAGAGGAAAAAGGAGGCTAGAGACTCCGTTTCTCTAACTTGTAATTTTTGTTGACCTGACCGTTTACATCATATCTGTGTCTTGCTCTTCTAAAAAGTTGCAGAAGGAATGGGCTGCTCCTGCACAATGACGCAGGATTTCTAATGAATTCTGTCGGACAGCATTCTACATTTGCTGCGACGAGTGACTTTGAACTGAACTGAAGAAATGCATTACTTCACAGCTATAGATTTTCTATTTTCTTGTTTGGTACAATTAAGAAGCGTGGTTAAACCTGTTGATATTTTAATTTTAAATCATATATTTTTTAATTTTTTAATATTAAAAAAATATTTTTAATATAATTCTAAATAAAAACAAATACTTTTTTAACTTCTTCAGATAACAAACGTTCAAGAAAGAAATGTAATTATGATTATTTTTTAAAGTGTATATCAATAATATTTTTTTATTTTTAAAAAATTATTTTTAAAATCAATACATCAAAATAACTTAAAAATATATTAATTTAAAATAAAAAATATTTAATTTTTTTAAAATATTTTAAAATACAATAACAAACACACAATCTATATCATTGTGCGGCGATTAATACTGCTGCAAATATTTTTAAAATCTTAATTTAAAAAAAATATAATTTATAAATTTTTTAAACAAACTATTTTAAACCATAAAATTTTCATTATACATGTATATATTGCTTGTCTCATGTCCTGCTCTGCACACTTGGCAAACTTTTTCTGATTTGGTTGAAGTTGTGTTTTTTGAGGTGAAAAAAAGCTCTTGGAATGTTTTGAATTTTCAAAATTTTAAATTAATTTTTTTAATAATATAAAAATTAATTAATTTATTTATTTTAATATATTTTTAAATAAAAATACTTTGAAAAATAATCATTATTGCAATATACACATTATCTAAAACACCATTTGATATTGATTTTTGTTTGAAAAATTGCAATGGTTTATATATATATATATTTGATATAAACGCTAAATCAATTACGCAAAAGAGTGTTGAAGTATGTTGATTATACCTCGCAAACCTTTCAAACTTGGAGAAATCATACTCGTCAAGAAAAAAACTGAATGAAGCCGAACTGTAAATGCAGGAATTGAATGGATTTGTTTTATCCAGTCATGGCGAAATGGCTTGTTAGAACTTGCAATTTCAGCCTGCAAGCATCGTAGAAGTTTCACGCAGTCCAAGCCTGGGATGGTCGTCTCTTCCCTTGTTTAACTTTTTCGTGGTTCACATTTTAAACCGTGGCTGCTTTTCTAAACACATGGTCAAATTGATGCAAGGTTGATTTGCTTGCTTGTACGAGATTCACGGATCCTAGTCTTAGATTTGCAGTCCAAGATTGGAATGGACGTGTATGGATAAGTCTGGTCATATTTATTTATTCAACATAATTTTTTATACTGGTCATACTTGAAAGACTTGTCCGTGCTTAATCTTAGACAATATACTCTCCGAAGCAGATGTCTGCCAGAAACAAAATCGTGTTTTTCTTTTTAATCTCTGTAGATGATTGCGTAACATTATATAGCATCATCGAATACATACCAAGCTCGCTCTTTTTCTGGTCTTTCCATTTAGCCAAGACAGAACGGCGAAGGCAGCGGCTCTGGGTGCTTTTGCGTGATCCATGGGATAATTTAGAGTAAAAAAAATGGTAATATTCTATGTACTGAAAAGAAGGGAGTCGTGGATGGCTGACAGATTGTATGCAGTGGTTGGGAACATGCCGAGAATCATAATAAGAGCAAGACCCACGCCTTGTCATTAAAAGAAGAAAAGAAAGGGAGAGCTTCATAACCTCCACTGATTGTTTCCTTTTCCTCGGGGCATAATCCGAGAAGACAGAAATCACAAATGAACACCATGGTCCGTAGTGGATTGATATCAGCCATCCTTTTAGTCGAATCAATTCTTTCCCAGTGGCAATTTTGCCTGTATTCTGAACTTACCCAGAATTTAAAAGACAATAATTGATATATATTTTAAACGACAGGAAGAGTGGCTCGTATGATACGCGCTGTCAACGAGATGAGCCGACCGTTCAATTAATGGGACTCGTGCCGAGCATCGAGTGTTCCCAAGACCATCCTGCGGCAGTGCTTTTATTCAATTCAGGATACAAAGAAACAAGCATTTTGCAGCCCCAGCGTACAAGCTGGTGCAGAAAATCGACATCAGCCATGTTCATGCTTGGGATGGGGTTTAGGAGGCTAAAGTACGAGGGTGTGGACATTGCAGCAAGATCTAACTTGTGGGGATTAACTGAAACAAAAAAAAAAAATTCAATAAAATCGAGACGAACCATGAATCTCGAGAGATAAATTAAAATTTTATCCTAAATTAAAGAAAAAAACAAGTGAGAATCACATGTATTTCTCCCCCTTTTGACTTAAAGTCCCGTTTGCGGTTTCACCCCATTAAAAACATCTTTTAGTTGTTTTTTTGGAGGGCCGCAGCGGGTTGCCTCTTATTGCCAAACCCACCCTGCTAGGATTCCGTCGATCGAGATTGACGGGGCAACGAAATTTGGAAGTTATAAAGACTCAATTGAAACAAAAACAAGATCTTGAATGATAATAACATAAGACAACAGTGCAGGGGAGAAAATCGAGATTTAAGCTTTTTGACAAAAAAGGGAAGGGGGCTGGAGTGCAAATATGATTTGTGTTGGAGGAAGTAAAGAAGAGAATCTCTTGCGTTTCAGCCACATAATTTTCATTCCCACTCAAAATGCATAATTGCAATTTCAATTTCAAACGGACTTCTGATAAAGAAAGTATATTTTATCGAGTATTTTTTTTACAAATACAATCAGATGTCGTGCTGGAAAAGGAAATTAATAAAATATTTCCTATCAATAGAAAGACGAAATATATCATAATCCCAGTTCCAAACAAACCCTTTCCTTGCATTTTCCTCCGCCAGGACCACCACCACCCGACTATTTCCTTCCTCTATAAAAGATCACCACAAGCTATCCCTTCTCTACCACACACACCAATCTCCAAACCCTATATCTCCCCATCCATATATCTCGACTTCTCCTCCTCAGCATTCATCTCCCTCAACAATGATCTTGTAGTCCCTTCTCCTTATCCTCTTTATTTATTTTTACACAAGCATTTTTTATTATCTTGTTTCTTATCAAATTACTTTTGAAAAAACAAAAACAAAATGGCTATACCTTGTCCACCCTTTATTGGATCAGAAAAGCTATCTATAGAGTCAGGAGCTATGTCTCCTTCATCTCCTTCCCCGTTAATCCTAACCCAAGACGAGCTCAAAAAAATCGCCGCCTATAAAGCCGTCGAGTTTGTCCAATCTGGCATGGTCCTCGGCCTAGGCACTGGCTCTACCGCTAAACACGCCGTCGACCGTATCGCCGATCTCTTACACCAAGGAAAGTTAAAGAACATTATAGGAATACCTACCTCCACAAAAACCCACCAACAAGCCGTGTCTCTCGGCATCCCTTTATCTGATCTTGATTCGCATCCCGTCGTTGATCTTGCCATCGACGGTGCTGATGAGGTGGACTCGAATCTCAATTTGGTCAAGGGGCGTGGTGGATCTTTGCTTAGAGAGAAAATGATTGAGAGTGCCTGCAAGAAGTTTATTGTTATTGTTGACGAGTCTAAGTTGGTGGCTCATGTTGGTGCTAGTGGTGCTATGCCCATTGAAGTTGTGCCGTTTTGTTGGAAATTTACTCAAGATAGGCTGCAAAATTTGTTCGATTACGCGGGGTGCGTTGCCAAATTGAGGACCGATAATGGGGGCGAAAAGATTTTTGTTACTGATAATGGGAATTATATCGTGGATTTGTTTTTTAAGAAGGATATTGGGGATTTAAAGGTTGCTAGTGATGCTATTTTGAGGCTAGCTGGGGTTGTTGAGCATGGGATGTTTCTTGATATGGCAACCACTGTTATTGTTGCAGGTGAGCTTGGGATCACTATCAAAGATAAGTGGATTGAGATTTAGAAGATGGAGATTTTTTTACAAATTTGAAATTTTTTAATGGGGGTATTAATCAAGTTCGGGAATTCGACTGCTTTGTCATTGTAATAGTATTGATAGAGGTCGAGGGTTCCCTCCTTAATTTTGGCTCAGAATTTTACCAGGAAAGAAGGTTTAGGGGTTTTAGGATTATCTTGGCAGTTGAAAAGTCTAAGCTCATCATATGTCAGCTGTCATCTCCTGTTATTTTCAATATGAAAATGATGTTTCCTTTCATGATGGATGTTTTGGTTTCTTATTTTATATATTTTGATGTGTTTCAAATGCCTGTATGAGAGTCATTTTGGCTTATGGCTAAAACAAAGGGTTCCTGTTCCGTGCTGTTGGGTATGCATGCCTGTTGCTCTGCGGTTGCATTTTGGCATTTTAGGCCGATCATTGTCAGGCACTGCATTGTGGATTACAGGACGAGGTCTGCCCTTCTGTTGCTGGAGTGCAGTGCCTTCTGCGCGCTCTGTTTATTTGTTTTTTTTTTTAAATTATCCGGATGAGTTTATGGGCATTTGACCAATTCTACATGTTTTGAATTTAAAAATTATATAAATCTACAATAATTCTTGAACTGGTGACTGTTGTGAAGCAAATTTAACACCTGCCCATTTAAGTTACTCTTAGCTTTGATGAACAGTTCGAAGAGCTATTTTATTGCTTGTCTTTAAAGGCAGAGGGCCGGGTTTTTATGGTTGCCAACTGTTTACTCTTGTTAGTTTGTTTGGTACTTGGATTTCATAGCTAGTTACTTGCAAGTCGCAACCATCTATGCTTTGAATCCGAGGCTATTTTCGTTTTTTTTTTTTTTAAATGGATATAATAGGCTATTTCAGAGACCTGTTAAATTCAGGTATGATTTGCGACCATGTTCCTGGTCCCATGTCGCTATTTTTTTTAATTTTTTTTCTGATTTATCCCGAACTACATGGACGGGTTTCAAATTTTATATAAGACAGAAAACTGAGAATAAGGCTTCTGCTCATCCTGCCTGGTTAGACAGAACCTCTGATCCAGTTCGCCTGTCTTGACGTCTTCTTGTAACTCTTGCATCATTGGATCACAGTTGCTCTGAAGGTTACTGAAAATTTTTACGGGCTTGTATAGCGTCATTGGGCTTAAGAAGTCCTCACAGTACGGACACTCTGAAGGGCCCCTGATCTGAAAGAAAGAAAGCAAAGCTCACAAAAGCATCCGCAAGAGAGTGAAAATGACATGGTTGACTGGGCCTAAGTTCATAAAATGATCATTCTGTCGCCTAGTCATATCGAGGCCTGCTTAATGGTCCAGACATGGTGGTGTCATGGCCATGTGACCATGTCTACCTAGCAGATATCATACCACGCATCATGTAGTATTGTCATGATCTGGAAAGGAAGCATCATAAAAGAGATGAAAATCAAGTCATGTAGATTGGAAATCATGAAATGAAGAGGCTTCAATTTCTAACATCACAGCATCATTATATCACATAAAAAAGAGAGTAGCAAACTGCAAAATCCAGACCCTCATGACAACGAATAAGGCATTCAATATCTTGGCAGCCTTAGAATTCATCACCATCATCCAAGAAACTATATTCACTCTCTGGTCCCATAAAACGTGGAGAAATGGGATTTGGTGAGGTGTTGATGTTGGTTATGGATACTGGAGACAGCGAGGCAATCACTGAGACAGCCGCTAGCTAGCAACACTGGCTACAAGAATAAAACACGTTGACGATGGTAGTTTTTTATGAGAAGCAGGTAAATCTTTTATTAATGATTCTATTCAAAAGTGAATGCATGATAATAGATGGGAAGAAACACATAATAGTTTTATGCAGAGAAGGAAGGGAGAGTCGGATTTATGAAATAAGTTACTCGTTAAACTAAAAAACACAAGGTTTTACTGTACTCCGATCTACAAATCACAAATAGTAATTTGATGGAATTGCCTCTAGCTCAAAAAATCTTTAAGATAGATAGTGGAATTAAGATGATTTTTTCATCGTGATACAATTGTATTTAATAATTTATATAGGATTGAGTTAATAATTTTATTTCTTTTATATAGTTAAATTATAGATTTAACCTTATAATAATAAATTAGAATGCCTTAATGAAGGGCGTTGTAATCTTTTAAATTTTCTTGACATGTAAAAATATTTTGTTGCCTTTAAAATAAAATAAACATAACTTTATTATAAAGGTTTTTTTTTGTTATTTTATATTGGTTTTATTGTTAATGTTAATGACATTCATAAATATTATTATATTTGATCATCTAATAAATATTTTTCTAAAAAAAAAATTAGCTTGCACACACCTCAGTGAGCAAGCAACCTCAATACTTTTTTAGTGGCATATGTAGAGTTATTTAGTTATTAAAAACTATTTTTCGCGGCTGCATTTGAAAGGTCTTAATACTTTTTTTGAAATTGAATGACGCATACACTAAACATGCCTCTAATTTAGCATAGACAATATTTTTCTTCTTCTTGAATTCCATATTAAACCTTTTAAAATTTCAAATTAACCCCTTCAATTTCTTTTTTATTTGCATTTGGTCAATCACTATTTTTTTTATTTTAAATAATCTATTTCACCACCTTCTATTCATTATTCTTTCAAATTTGATTATCATTCTTTTAAATGTTATTTATTTTATTTCAGATCATTTTTAATTATGTTTTTATAGTTTCATCGCTCTTGGTTTTTTGTTCTATCAAATCTGACTCGCATTTCTTTTATTGCCATCATTTTTGTTTTGACAAGTTTTTTAAATTAATATTTTTTTTATAATTTTTTATTTAAAATTAAATTGGTATGAAATTAAACTTTTTCATTGAACCTGGATTAATAATTTCACAGATTTTGAATTTTAGATATTAAATTATGTTTGGAAGGTTTGAATGTTTTTGTTTTTTTTTTAAGATTATGTTTTTTTTTTAGTTTTAGAGATCAAATTAATATTTTTGCTTTGTTATTTTTTATAGTTTGTTTTTTATAAGATTAGTCTTGGATTCATGATAAGAGCAGTTGGTTTCAAAAGTTAATGCAAATTAATTTTTATTTTTTTGTTATTTTTTAAGTTAATTTATTTTTATTTTATCATTCAACATTTAATGTATTAACAATTAATTTTCATGTTTTTTAATTAAATTATCCAAATCTTGTGTCCATTTTTTATGGGATAGCAAAATAACTTAAGTTGACCATATTTGTTTTTTATTTTTTTAATTAAATTTATTTTTTATTTTCATGCTTCAATATCATGATGTTTTATAAGTAAGTTTTGTGATTTTATTTAATTTGTTTTCAAATGTAATTATTTTAGTATCACAACTAGGTTACATATTTATGTCTCAACTCAAGTGGACTCATATCTAGTTTTTTAGATCTTTTTTTTATTATATATATATATATATTAATTTTCATCTTATAATATTTTATTTTCTAGGAATTAAGCTTCAACCTTTTTATTTTTTATTTTTTTTATATAAAGTTATTATATTCTTATTTGGTTTATTAGAAATTGATCTTTATATTTTCTTCTCTATTTTTATTTTTATGAGATTATCTTAATTTTACATTTATGATTATAAAGTTTATAAGTTAACCTGGTTTAATTAGAATTTATTTTTATTTTTTTATTATTTTTTTATGTTTATGATTATGAAGTTTATAAGTTAACCTGGTTTAATTAGAATTTGTTTTTATTTTTTTATTGTTGTTCAATAATGGTTGTTTAAAAATTTGGAAAGGCTTATAACTTTTTTTATATATATTTTTTATTTTACAGTTAATTTATTTTTTATAATTATATTTTATATTTTTATTATTTAAATTACCAAATAAATTAATTATTGGAGTCTTAAATCTTTTTACTTAGCATTATTTAAAAAAAAATAGCCTGTCGAGGGGAGTCATAAATATAATAATAGCTAAACTACTTCTAGTGTTCCTTTTTATAATTATTTTTAATTAATATAAATATTTAAACTAGCTTACATTCATCTTAAATAATTTTACAAACATGAAGTGAGTGTTGCTGGCCGTTGTCAAAAGTGAATGTCGCTAGCATTTGTCTAATGTTTTTTTTCTCTCTCTCTCCAAGTTCCATTGTTATTAGCTTGTTTTGAAGGTATTTCATCTCGTTATCATGAAAATCACTTATATTTGTTTTTTTAAACACTGGTATAAACTATTTATTTTTAAAAAATCAAAATCTAGGTTGAACAAAGGATTGAATGAGATCCATAACAGATTAGGACATCTTTCTGATCACCCTTTTTATTTGTTTAGAAAAATAAAGATAATTTAGCTTTGAAAAATGAAAGTGTACGTTGAACAAAAGAATAGAATAAGATCCATAACAGATTAGAATATCTTTCTGATCATTCTCTTTAATATTTTAGAAAAATAAAAATAATTTAGCTTTAAAAAATCAAATTCTCTGTTGAACAAAAGAATAAAATAAGATTCATTACATATTAAAACATCTTTCTAATCACTCTCTTTATTTTTCCAAAAAAATAAAGATCATTAAGCTTCTCCAACACTATTTCCACTTTTCTCACATGCACACCACAGGAAGTTAAAAGAAAGTTCTTAGCAATGCTTAATCCATCTTTAGCAATGAAGGCAATCTCTTTAGGAGGATGATGGTAACCACATCTAGGTTGGAAATTTGCATCCATGCCTGATCTGTTCTGAAAAATCTTAACATTTCTACTTTTCCACAAAGAGCAGGCAACGTATGAAAACAACTAAAATCTTCCCAGAGAGCACGACTCCACTTCCTAAAAGTAGATTTCTCGTGAGATTGGACTTCCACGGATGAAGAGCTTAAATTCCATACCCTGAAGGTAGAGCACAGTCTCTCAATATGTGAGCCTGATCTTCTTCATTACCGCATCTCTAGGGACAATTTGAATCCACAACAACTCCTCTTCTCTGCTAATTAACATACAGCCTCTCCGTGTATAACTCGACCTTGAGATAGTAATTAGCTTTGATAAAGGAGTCTGGTTTCATAATCAACCTCGGACCTTGTCCAGCGAGGAGAGCAAGGTTGAAATGAGATGTATCCCATTCAGAAACCCAAACTGTCATCTTTCTTTCCTTGCACATTTTATCCCGAGCTACCTATGGGATATCACGACCTTCACCAGAGTTATTCCACCAGAATTTTCTTGTTAACGCCTCAATGATGGCGTGGTATTAGTGGATTAAGAAGAAAAAAATCAAAGTTTAACTTGGGATTGATTGGACTGTTGATTAGATGTGGATTTCCTTGCCTGCCTTTGAAATGCTTTTCTTCTTCCATCCGTTGAGGGTTTTTTTCGCTAACCTGTCTCAAATGGAGCAAAAAATAATCTTCTTGGAGAGATCAAGCATGGAGGAAAGACCATGGATACTTACCGTGACTCTCAATTGCCTTCACACCCATGTCTAATCGGAGATCTTCGACTTACCTAAGTTGATGATTTGCTTACTCGAAGCATGCTCATAATCATGGATTATTTGGATGAATTTTTAAGCCTCCAAATTAGAAGCAGTGGTAATTAAAAGAAGGTTGTCGTTAGCGAAGAAAAGATGTGTGACCGATAGGATTCCAGCCATAATATGAATTTAACAGACATTTTTGGGCACATAAAAAAAAGCATAGGATGAGAGGCGGCCACGTTTACAACGGCCTCTTTTCCAGAGAGAAAACTGCGTAGCATAGGAAACGTAAGCAATGCATCTCATGACAAAGCTATATCCAAAGCTTGCAAACCCCATTTCGAACATGATTTTTTCAAGACAAGTCCCCGCTCCAGTGTCTATTGCTTATATTGAACATCGATATGTGTGCATCATGAGAAGCAGTGTAGTGTGAAGATGGAAACCATCATATTTACCACTAATTACCCGTATTTTCTGTGGATTATGTAAATCATCTTATTAGCAGGTGGTTGTTTAATACATATGTATGCGGTGGCAGAGCTTTTTGCAAGGGCGACAGCAGGCATTAGGATGAGAGGGCCATGCCATACCCCATGACAACCAAACATTTAAAAGCTTTACATTTTCATCCTTCAAGTTATGTGTCATTCCCATTGCTTTTTCGTTCTTATTTAATTTTCATATGCATCCTAGTCTAAGTCGCATAAAGCAATTAATTAGATCAAATGGCAAGAAAAAAGAACAAACAAATCCAAAAATAGAAGAAGAAATAAGAGAAATGGGCAACAAGGGAGAAAAGAAAAAAAAAGAATGAGTACATTGAAGTTTTACACTTTAAGATTATAAAATTATCTGAAAAATCCTGACGAGATGAACCAAAAAACCTAAAGAAAGCTACCAACACAGGCCACTTATAAAATTCATTGTAAGACCTATATTCTTAGCTTGAAGAAATTACGATCCCTTTCTTGTACGTAAGTTTCTCCTTTGTTTCCTTTCTTGCCATCTTTTTCGTTATACCGCCTTTTCTTCTGCTGATTCTCATTTTATTTCTTTTACCTGTTGAATTGGTAAAGTTCTTTCCTTTTCGTTGCATATGAGAGCTTTCTTTCTTTTGATCTTTTGTCTTTCCCTTGTCCCTTTTTGGGTTTTCTCCGTTTCTTGTTTGTGGTTTTTTTTTAATGCTTATAGTTGTGTTCTCCTCATCTGGGTCCTTTCCATTTCTTGTGATTGTTGGTCTCTTTGTGTGATGCCACTTGTTTGGCAGTTTTGTTAAAGCCTTTTTCCACAAAGTTGTATCTCTTTTTTCTGAATTTTTCCCTCTTTCCGCCTTATATTTATGTCGTCTCCTCTTTTTCTGCAACATTTTTCTGGTTGTTTTTGTTAAAGTACTTAACCTTCAAATTTTCCTTGTTTTATTCCATCCACAGTGATTATTTATTTTCAAGGGGGCTCACAACAGCTTGGTTCTGGACTCGGATTTCTTGAACATTAGTAGAGATTCATCAAGTGGTAGTTGTTTTGGAAAATTGAGAGATGGGGGATCATTTTGTGTTGCTTGTGAATCGGCTGTTAACTGAATCCACATTAGAAGCTGCAATTGACAGCAGAAACCTGTCGATGCAAGCCACAGCATCAACAGTTGATGACGCTAAAATTGATAAATCTTTCCAGAAAGTGGATTTTGGTGATATATCGACTCCAAGGAAATTGGTGGAGTGCAGGATATGCCAGGATGAGGATGATGATTCCAATATGGAGACACCATGTTCTTGTTGTGGCAGCTTGAAGGTTCGTTGAGCTTTTATTTTTCTTTATCAACCAAAAATAATTTTCATTTATATCGGTGCTTTTTGGAGAATTATGAATTCTTTTCATGCATATGTGAATGAGTGTTAGTCAACCGTCAAAGTATAGTTTCGTTACTTTTATCTACTCTGGAATTCAATAAAGTTGCCAAGTGGTCTGAAGTCAAAGTCATTAAGTTTGAAACTCAATGCTTCGGTCTTTCTGTACAATTGTTTTGCCTTTTGGAGGGAGAATAACTCACCAAATTGTTTGGAAAAGTTCATCATCACTGAGATGTTCTAGGAGGCTTCCTTTCTTTCCTCCAAAAAGACCACAACCGATATTCTCTTTCCTCGCGTAATTGGACCGTGCGATCGTTTGGTTTTCTGATAAGTTGATTCATATAGACTTCCATACTGAGATTTGCATGAGAAACCCTTGTCATCGCTCTTGCTTAACTGGCATGTACCGTGGATCACATCTTATATGATACAGTCATACAGCCAAAAAAAAAGAGAGAGTTAATATCATGATCATTATACACAGTCCTTACTTTCCCGGAGGGAAAATGGAAAGTTTGGTAGATAGCTAATAGCTGAATGACTCAAGCATCAAGTTGGGTTAGTTGATCTGATTTTGCTTGGTTGAACTTGGAAAAATATACTGAGATTTGCCTAACTCAACCCAGGTGACCAGAGTTTTCTTGTTTGAAGTTCAAAAATATGCCCAAATAATCTATCACAGGGACATGTTTTTTGGCATGGTCCAGAAGGTGTTGATTTATTAATTTATCCTATTCCTCCCTCGGTCTTTGTGTAGTTGCATTGCTTCTTCTTCTTTTTTCCTTTTACTGTTTCGCGGTTTACAAAAACTGAAGGTGTTTTCCTGTTTCCACCATACAAAGATCAACATCTTAAACATCAAAACTTGAGTTGATGTTTGTCATGTTATTAAACCAGCTTGAAATATCAGAATGTCATATAGATAGGGTATGCATTGGTCTCCTAGATGACTTTGCCAACTGTTTTAGTGTAGCTTGACTTAGCCTTCAATACGATCATATGAAGCTTGCCCTTTCTGACAATGTTCATGTCTGATTGTTCATATTCGCAGTATGTTCATCGCAGGTGCGTACAGAGGTGGTGTAATGAGAAGGGTAACATTACATGTGAGATATGCCTCCAGGTACATTTTGTTCTTACATTTTCAGCTTCAATCTAGTTACTATCATTGGTCCTGGGGAATCTTTGTAGTTGACATGAGGTCCTAGTCTTTGTCACCAACAAATTGGACCATAGCTTTAATGGTACAAAATTTCATTGATTTCAGGAGTTCAAGCCTGGTTATACAGCACCACCTCCTCTGTTCCAAATTGGGTTTCCAGTGAACTTCAGGTGATCTTGCTTGCTTCTTGGTTTTCATTAAACTTTTGTTCTAATTGTATTTCCATTTCACTAGAACTTCACCAATGTGCTCCAACATTTTAATCAGGGGAAATTGGGAGACTTCCAGAAGGGAGTTAAATGGCCCTCACTTCATAGCAGTGGTCTCAACTGAACGTAACTTTTTGAGCAATGACTATGATGAGTATTCAGCTTCAACTACAAGAAATGCAATCTACTGTCGGTTAACTGCTGTAGTTGTAAGTCTCTCTGCTCTCTTTTTGTTTGGAACAAAATATGAAAGGAGATTTTCCATGAGAACCTTGAAAGAGATACAACTGTCGTGTTATGGACATTCACTTCTCAGAAGCTAATGTTTCCATTTTATTAGATCATGTTCTTATAATTTCTTTTCCTTTTATAACTATATTATTCCTTTTTTCACCATGGCGTTGTCCCTTTAACAATCTCATTACTCTGTGTGTTCTCTTGCAGTTCATGGTTCTTTTAATTCTAAGGCACTCCCTTCCTCTTGTTCTTAATGGAACCAACAATATCTCATTCCCGGTATTTATGGTATAACAATTTGAAATGCTACTACAACTGGAGAAGACATTGATGAAATCACGTGTGAAAAGCATAGACCAACACTTTCTTACTTTTTTTGACAGTTATTTCTACGAACAGTTGGGATTATCCTTTCAATCTATGTCATGTTAAAAGCAGTGACTGCTCTCCAGCGTTGCTACCACCATCAGGTCGGTTCCAGCCACAGCATACGATCTCGTGCTTCTTTTTAAACATTTACGATATGCTGTTGAGCTATATACTCGATGCTCATCAATTTTTCTTTGCCTATTTTTTGGTCTCATTGTTGATCAACAGGGGCCTCCAAATTCATCATTTCATTCATATGATGAAGATGCTGAGCATCCAACCCTGCAGCCTCGACCACATATAATAAATGTTCATTAGAATCTGCCAGATCTTCAAGTTGCTATTTTGTTTCAAGGTAGATGGAGATAATTTCATTCTCAAATGTGAAAAAAAGATAGAAAAAACAAATTCCCAAGGTGGCTTCCTCACGGGGCAAAGTTTAATGGGTTCTGATTTCTGAAAGAGCAGGGTATCTTGTTTGTTGACAGTGACAGGCAAACGACAGTTCCTGGAAGACAATAGTGATTTAGATTCCTAGATTTGCATTTTCTTTACTTCTCCATCATCTAAATGCTTTGTACAGTAAAAAAAGGTTCCAATGCATATACAAACATTTATACGAAGAACACAAGCTGACCTATCGAGTGCAAGTCTCTATCTTTCCATCCCTAGCTGCTAGAATTTGAAATCTAATCTTTTGCAGCAATACCAAATGACTTGATACGCAAAGTTGTCAATCAGCTAAATTGTTTAACAGTCAAGTCTGGAGGATAGAAAAAGGTATTATCCACTGTCAAACTTTCCTGTGCAAATGTTTTCCACATGATTCACAGGAAATAAAAGTATGATAGCAAGGAGCTAAAAATCCTAGTTACAGATATCTTTATTTTTTTCACACCATCAAATGCACATAAACAGAGCCAATAAATGGTACTTGCGTTCAAAAAACTGTCTACTGAATTAATCTCACATTCCAAGTGTAAAATCCAACGGATACAAAGGAACAGTCATACCCTCTTAGAACTCAAGCATTCATTCTATCTTAATAAGATCCATGCTCAACTGTGAATCGTTGCAGTATTTAAAAGTGAGAATAATTTTTTTTTTTAAAATAAAACAAAGAAAGAAAAGGCAAATAAAGAGAGTAGAAAATGATCTCTTGTAAGATTGAAATTATAATATTAATCTGTCGAATCCAAAAGCGTGCTCGGTAGGAAATGTCCAGAAAAGGGTACAAAGGAGGACCTCAAAGCAGGTCAGTAAGATTGTAATCTGGATTCCTATTGAGAGTCTGATTGAACCCCGACTGGGCACCTTAATGAGTGTATGGTTTTGTCCTTTTTAAATATCCTAGTTCCAGCTTCTCCTTGGCCTGAAATGTTGGGGAAGGAAAACAAATAAGAAAATTCACCACAAAATTTTAAGCATCTCACCATCCTTTCAATTTTCTTTTAGTTAATACTTTATATCAAATTTGAAAAAGATCATCATCCTCGTTAATATCAAATGTTCTTTAAAGAGTGTAGTTGGTGGTAATACTTTCGGTTTTTTTGCTGAGAACGCCAGTAGCAAGCAAGTGCTCCAAATGCACAGCTAGCAAGCGCAATTGCCAACGCAGCCCCAACAGGCACCACCACTGCGTTCGTTGAGGCCACTAAATCTGCAATAGCCCCATCAGTCACTTCATCCCCAAGACGATCTTTTTCCTTGTACAAAGATGCAAGAGTTTCGCCATAATAACCAGTCAAGAACTTGTATACTTCATTCAAGTTCCAATCTATTTGACCAACTCCATTCTCTCTCTGGTTACTAGAGAGATGACATGAAGAGCAGAGCTGTTTTGGAGGCCAAATAATCTTTGGGAACTTAGGGTCACCAGTTCCTACAGAAGCTTCTTCCTTCATTAATCTCTCATTGACTTTATTATGGGTACTCCACAACCAAAGGGCAAAGTCACGGGATGTATTGAAAGGGACAGTGACACTGCAAATTGGAAAAGCCTATATAAGTAGGAAGGAGCTTGAGAGCCTAAAGGTGACTTATTCTGAGTTGATTTTACCTTGAACACGTTTGATAAAAATGTTCACGGCACTCCTCGCATATAAAGAAGTTGTTGATAAAATCACATACTGCAGTGAATGCAAACTGGCTCTCTCCATCCTCAATCCTCACAGAGAGTGAATGCAGTACAACCCATAAACCACAGCTGCAAATGACGAAACAAACAAATGTAACAAGGAAGATGATTGGTTAAACAATTCAACAGTAGAGGAATTTTATAAGGGTTATAGCTGTTCAAAAATAAAAGAGTTTGGTTTCCATCGCATGAGAACACAGTACTAGAGATGCCAAGTTTTATATTACTGTGTAAGCTGGAAACAGATGAGCCATTTTTTAATAAGAGAAAAGATAAGCCTCAAGCGGCAGTAAATACTAGATACCATCTCACAAACATTATAATAGAAGTTATCATAAGATTGCGCATACATATGCATGGATAATGGCATACAAAAAGTAAAACCAATTTATGCTTTCTTTCTGAATCCAAAAGGTTAAACTGCCATGCACTTCAAATTTGCTATTTTCAGAGCAGATAAAGCAAATTACTGCTTATCAGCAGAAGGAAATGATTCTTAAATCTGAAAGCAAACTTAGAGCTTCTCTGGACACTAGCATCTATAACAGTACATGCTACCACTAATAATCATCACTACCACTAATAATCATCGCTACCACCTTCGCGATAACTGCATCCACCACTATCACCAAGATGTTTATTATTTCCCTAGTAACCACACTGCCCATGTATTTAACAGTCCCAGAGTGTGGACTGCCACTGTCATTCTTGCAAATCTGCATTTTTTTAGTCAAACATCTTGGAAAATGGTCAAAAAAATGAAGCAGTGGATCAGTCCTCAAATTCTGACATACCCAGTGATGGTACAATGGGGATAATGGAGAACATGACAATGTATGAATTCATATTTGTCAACTATACACATCCTTTCCAAGCAAGCTGAATAACTCACTACAAGAAATGCTCCAATGTGAACAGATACAAGAGTAACAAGAGACTATTTTAGGCTTAGTTTGGATGCACCTTGTCATATCAAGTAATGTAGCACCACTACACATGAACTCGCCATCTCTAGTGCATCAATAACTGGGTAGAGCGCTATAGCAAAACTTAAAACATGCTGAACAAAGTGTTCATCCTGTAAATAATTGGAATAAGGAAAATATGCTGTTACCTAAAGCCCCTGGTATCATTCTTGCTGCCACGGCAAAACATCTGACAAAGAACACACAGCCATGTTAAAATAATATATTAAGAAAATCAATCCAGCAATTTGACAAGTAACAAGATGAAAGCCATAGTTAAAAACATGGCACAAACTAGTATTAGCTAAGCTACCACAGGTAAAGGGGCAGTAACAAATAACAATTTCAACAAAAATTAACCAAGCATCATTGCTTGATCTCACAAACAAATTTTCAGTTTCTCAAAAAAAATTTAAAAAATATCTAAAAAATATACAATGGAAGTCAAATTGGAATGGATATTTTAAAAAATCACAAACTTAGTTCCCTCTTATCATATGGATCCGTGGGCACTTTTGCAAACATTAAAATTACTGAATGGCTCCAAAAATGTTAAGATGCGATTTTCAATATTGAAAGCATTGAATTAATATTATGTTCCACCAATCCTTACTTATTCAAAACAATAGCTAGATGAAAAAAACAATAGTCCAAACTAGGCACTAACCACACAATAATTTTAGAAAATGAAATTTAATATAGCAAGTAATAACTCAATAATTGTCAATTATCACACAGAAATTCACTGACATGATACCATTTCAAGAATGGCACACAAAACAGTTTAAAACATGCTGCTACTTGAGTACAGTACCCCAAAGATCAATAAATGGCATATATCCCAGAGACACAAATGCTCACGTGCAATCATTAGATGATAGATTTAAGCCTCATATACAAAGAAGCTTCATTAAACTTATGCATTCAAATGCCGCTTTATAATTTTACTTCTTAGACAAATCAGCTCAGATTATATCATATCAGGTTAGCAAGAGGCAACATTTTTGCCCAAAATGACAATTTTGCTTCTATTTGTAGAAGAATACAAGTAAAAGGGTGACAATTGCTAAAGAAGAGAGGGGCTCCGTTAAATTTTTTAGTATTTTAGAGGAGCTTATTTCTGCAGTAATCTTAGATTTAATATCAGTACCCATCAACAAAAATTATATATAATTAACCTCTCTCTAAAATATCAAAAGACATCAGTCAAAAATATATACATGCTAACCACTATTAGTAAATGTCAAAACATGCCTACATAGTTCAATTTGACTACACTACACTTCAGTCCTAAATTGGCCTAGGCGGACTAATGCTTGATATTATCAAAATATAAAACCAGCGAACGTTTCCTTCCTTAAGGAAAGAGAAAAACACTTACCCAATATCCTCGAGGAACTTCTTTCCCACAAATCTGGAAATTCCCCAGCATCCCCTTATGATCATTGACAGCTTCCTGTTTGTCAGGTGACCACATATCTGGTGGGCACAATTCATCAAAATTCACAAGCACTTCTGCACTTCCCTTTCGGCACCTAATACAAATAATCTGGAGTAGATCAGTGAAGTAATTACTGGTTTGGGTATGGAAAATTCCATTCCAAAAAGATGGTGTTTACCTCTTTGAAGGATGATGGGCCACTAAAAGTTGAAGAAATTTAATAAGTGAAGCCCGGGTGTGAGGTTTGATCATCTGCAGAGCAAGCATATAAATCATGGGTGGAGAAAGAGCAAAAAGAGATAATGCAAATGAGCATGCACCCGCACAAACATTACCAGATGGGGAAAATGTCTACCTCGTGTTCAAGTATGATTTCAAAGGCAAAGAATGTAGCCTCCTCAACATCATACACAGCACGTGCAATCTTTCACAAGTTATGCGACAAGTTAATATCTTAAATTAATGAAAGAATTTATATTGAAAGTAACAAAGCAAGTTTGAACTATGCAAGCAGAAACCTGTCCAAGGTCTGATATGTTTGAAGGAAGATGCTCATTTTCAAATTTCTCATCATCCAAGCCATATGAACTGCATAAAACCATGAAAGGTTGTAACAGAGCAGCAGACTGAAGCCAAAATCCAGTATCGCAGAAACGAAAAAACATACACTGCCAGAACCAGAAGCCTTCAACAACAGACTTCATTGAAACAAAATAACATAATTCAATGAACAGAAACCCATTTCTCTGAATCCAGAATAACAAAGCCCAAGGAACAAGCTGTTAGCATGTCTAGCGCATGCAGCATCTTCTGATTGCTTAGTCAAGATGCATGCTGTAGTTAAGCACTTATATCACAAAACTAACAAAAGACTTCATCTTGTGCATGTCACTAACACAAAAGCAATAAAAATATGAAGTATAATTTTTTTCTACTAATAGTACAATAGAGAAGAAAGAAATAAATCAACTAACTAAAAGGGGGTACGAGGTACACTATCAAATGATTATGTGAAACATAAAATTTATCCAATTTCTTGCTACTTCTAGAGAAATTTGATACATGATTCTGTTTCGTACGCACACTATTAACAAATTTTAACATCAACAAGCACATTTGAGGAAAAGGCATGTAAATTACAAGATGAAGATTTCACTTAAACAAGCAGTGGTTAGGAATATCTAATACCTGCCCAATTGCTTATTGATCCAATTAAGCAATCTTTCAGCTGTCCGTCCATCATCAATGACATGTATTTCACTCTTCTCTTCTTTGGGCTCCCAACCACCAGATGCAAATTTAGAAGGTGGGCCCCAAAATAACATAGGATAATGACTCACGGAAAATTCATCACAGAGTTTATTATTTATCTGTTCTGCCAAACAAGTTAAAGAGGGACTAGTCACCAAGCCACCCATTTATATCAACTAACCGAAACAGAGCTAAAAGACCCACAACTTTACAAACATCATCACTAACAGGAAAAGGTTAAACCAACAGTTTGATGAGGTTAGAAAACATTTGTGCCAATATGAATTACTACAATCCTTTTCCCTGTTCACCAATCATTTGAAATAGTTGGAAACAATATTTTATCAAGCTTCGTTCTTCTCTTTCAAATCTGTGGAGATGTAAAATTTTGCAAAGAAAGCCCAATTTAAGTGCTAATGGAAACAAATAATTTCCTGCACATTGCAAAATAATTTAAAAGGAGTAGAACATGACCACAGCATGTATTAAAAGAAATCAATAAGACGGTATATATACCTTCAAAGCACAATCCACCCTTGTCATCAATGCAATACCAGGATGCACAGCATCAGGCCCATTGAAAAGTCTTGCAACCTTTTCGTATTGGGGCTGCTTATTTGAAGCTCGAGAAATAAGAAAATAAACAAAAAAATGTTAATGCAAAAATGTATCATACAATACCTTATAATTTCTGCAAGCAGGGCACCTGAAAAAGACAGTCATTGCAGGGAGAAACCAAGGTCATATAACTTACTGTTATTGTTAAAATAAGATGAGCAAGAGATGAATCACAAAGAAAATGTAATAACCATCATTGCACAAGGCATGATTCAACAAATAATATGCATGGGAACATGGTGTGCTGTATTCTTTTACAATTTGATAATTCATGAATTTTTCTTTGGTTCAGTATAATAGATATTCAATTAACGGTTATGCATACAAGCAGATTAACCTGATTTTGAGAAACCAAAAAAAAATGAGGTTGTGGACAACATAGAATAGACCAAGTAATAACTTGGTAAGCAGATACATGATTATTTACAGTTTACGCAATTTCAATCTTAAATTATTCAATTAGCCCATGAAATGATGTCGATGTGACAAATAAAGTAATAGCCAATGATTGCAAGTGCCACTATTTTGAACAGGGACATGTCACACAAAGTGACTTAATAGATGCAGACCCATTACGCAGCAATTTTTAATTTTCTGCTTGTCTAATTCAGAATACAACTCCATCAAGGTTAAAGTGCTTGTCCAATCATGAGATCACAAAATAGTGGTGACTTCTTTTTCTGAACAACAAAAAGGTAAAATTAGTCCTCAGGAACAAGTTCCTTGATAAATAGCAGAACAAGCTCATAGTCCTGCCACCTTCTAAGTCCAAGAAGGAATGGTGGAATATGTCCAAGAAGCTGGCATGCATAGGTTGATAAGGGTGTCATTGTCCATAATGAGTTAGAGCTGGAGAAACAAATTAACATTAAGGAGAAACGATGGAAAACCAACACAAAGTCATATCAACTCAAGTGGACCTCCAGGTAGTGGCCATCAGGGAAGTAACAGTGCACTAAGAGGAAGATCCTTTTGACCTTCAGCTCAAAACATCAGTACAAAAGGTGGTTGTCTTAGCTTAAAACCATGAACTGAAGGATCACCCCCCCCCCACCCCCACGTTAGCTTATAACACCAGGGCCAAGGTGGCCTGTGACAGCTAGCTAGCTCCAAAAAATACCATTTAGAAGTGGTTTGAGTCTTAGGAATGATAAACAAAAATAGAAGACAGGTTTTATTATTGTGAAGTTCTTCTATCATTTCAGGCCACAAATCTTTTTCTCAGTTTTAGTTTTAGAAAATCAACACAAATATAGGAATAATACAGGCCACATTACCAATTATCATATGCAAAATTGCTCTATTATAACTTAAGATGGAACACGATTATGCAGAGGAAATAATTTACAGGACAGCATTCAAACAGTGGAGCAAGAGATGATATCAAACTTAATATAAGGTAGTGAGAAAATGAATCTCAGGGGAAAAAAGTTATGAGCACTTGAAACAGTCGCTAAATAAACAAGTACAATGTGGCAGCAAGTATCTAAATTAATAATTCTAACAGACATGGAAACCTTAATTTTATTCATTGCACCACCCCTATACACTTTCCATCATTTACTCAGTCTTAATACCTTTCTCAAGCTCCTGTATATAGAATGTTCTATGGTTAATGCATCAAATATAACAAAATGTTATGTGGAAGATCTAACAGACACAATATGAATCAGACACAAGAAGATGATAGTCGTGTGATTTAAACAGATCCAGTCCAAATCTCACATTTCATGTTTTGTCAGACAGCTGGATTGCAAACTAAAAACTGAATCAGCTTTATGAGATAAGAAAACAATATTGGTCATACAGGGGAAATTCTACAATGCTTCCCTAAAAGGGAAGTCTTTGCAATTTTTACAGAATTTGGTGTATGTTTTGCAAAATCTTCACTGAATTCTGCAAAAGCTCACTTTTACAGTCACCGAATTTTATTGGATATCATTTGGTGATTGTATTACTGAATTCAGTAGCCAATTTTTCGAATAAAATAATGCAGTGAGTATCTCGCAGAATTCAGTTGAAAAGGTCGTTGCCTTATTTTATTAAGAAAGGCATTATAGAAGCCACAATCAAAATAAAGACAGCACCAGCACTTTAAAGTAACAACCCTTTACACTATAGCTGTCTTTCTTTTTCCTCGGCGGACTTATAACCCAGCAAATGATGGAGTCTCGTTATCTGATCAAACTAGTGTATGAAGAAACAAATTATATTTGCACTAGTCACAATTCAGTTCTTAATCATCCCTCTAAAAAACACAAACAGGAAAATCCATCTATAGTTCTGTGCTAAAAATCACTGCTTTATGAATTTAATACATAAAATGATAAAATAATTTCGTAATCAAGACTAAAAATTTTGAAAATTAAAGCGCTTCATTTAATAGATAAATAGCAGAAAGTAACAGCTAGGTGGTTTGGGAAGAAGAGTAACTGACCAGTGAGCAAAGAACTCGACAATGGCGTGAGCAGCGGGAGTGTTACGAAGAACAGCATCGAAATCCGTGCTATTCAAATCAACAGCGTAATCAACCTGCGCTTTGTTTTCGCTGCTTACAGCTCGGAGAATCGAACGCGATCCCGACTGAATCGACGCCGCTTCATTGGAGCTAATTAGCAAGAGCACGATCACAATCAAAATCACTGATGCTTTAGACATAGACATGGTTAAATTATTACTGTACAACAAGAATAAGAAGAAGAAACTCTGGTTGTTTCGATATGGAAACCCTTTCAGGGTTTTTTGGATGAGGTTTAGACAAGGAAGAGGGAGATCTGTTTTTTCCTTTTTATTGCGTGTAAAGTTAGAATTTAAAAGTTGGTAGGCAACAGGGTGGTGTGTTGGGCGTATCCGATAGATGTGGGACAATTTCCGGCCGAAAGCCGAACGGCATGCAGCTGCTATGTGTACAGTGCATTTTGGCCCATGGGTGATTTGTTTTTATTTTGGCGAGAAAACACCCTCTCGCCCTTACGGTCGCGGCAAATGTTCCTCTTAACGCTATTTTTTGATCGATTCGCAACGAAATAAATTAAAATGCTTGGCAAGAACTGCCATATATCATAATGTTAGAAAGGTTTTGAATTAAATGTGAGGGATGAAGTGTAATTTGTTAGATTTTAAATTTAGTTTTTAAAAATTATTATTTTTAAATTTTAAAAATTTATATAATTATCAACTTTAAAACTTATAAAATTAATTAAAATATATATAAATTAATATAACGCTATAATAGTCATTTCGATATCATGTTTTTTGTGTGATTGTGCGGTGCTTTCTATTTTAAAATTTTATAAAATAATATTCATTGTCATTGAAAAAATATTAAATTTTTTAGTTTTTTATATATTTTAACTTGTTAATATTAGAAATAAAAAAAATATTTTAATTTATTTTAAAACAAAAAAAATATTTAAAAAAAACATTTTATTGTCAAAAAAATTATTTTTGAGTGAGAAAACACTTTTAAAATAATAATCTCAAATATGAACTGGGTGATCATAATTGTGATGGTGAGTAAAGTGTATGTTTGACATTGTAATAAATTCCATATTTATAATTTAAAAAATAAGATGAAAAAAATACTTTTAGTTATAATTTTAAAAATATTTTATATCACTATCTTAAATACAAACTAGATGATCATAACTACAATGGTAAAATAAGCATGTCTTTAACATGGTAAAGTAAGGGTTTAGCTTTTATAATTGTAATTTTAAAAACTAATTTTAGGAAAAATATTTCTAGTTATGGTTTAAAAAAATTCCAGTTAAAATTGCTGTGAGGTTGATTTTTACATATAAAATTAATGAAAAACATATCTTCATTGATTAAAAAAAAAAACTGTCTTAGCTTCTATAAGTATAGAATTTAAAATGAAATTATATACGAAGTTCAATTAAAAAAAAAAAAGTTATTCAACTAATCAAATAAATTTTCTTTCAGTGTAGTTCAGAAAAAGCAGAAACCGTCACGGTAGCTAACTATCAATAGTGAACAAAATGCACAAAGGGGGGAGAGGGGTTTCGAGAGAATCCAGCAACCCTTTGTATTTAAAAATGTAAATCCCATGAGTATTTAAAATTTAATAAATGACAATAAAATAACGTAACAGTAATAATTATTTTAGAAATGAAGTTTTAAGAATTAAAAACCTCTAAACGTGGTTTATTTTTGAGAACATCAACAAGAAAAATAATTCAATAAAAAAACACCTGAAATTAAAAGAGAAGAGCAAAACAATAAATATGTGTAAATAAGGGAGTATAAATGCACTCTTGACTCCTAAAAGAGTGGACGGCCACCATAGGAGAAGAGAGAGGGGGATTTTGCCACAAATTCTTCAAATTTTCCTTTAAAAATTGCAAGAATGCATTAGAAAAATAAAGATAAAAAGGGGCTAGGAGAAGTTTAGCCATGGAATCGAATAAAAAATCAAATAACAGAAGAACTAGAAGGGGCGGGTTTTGGGGAAAGGAGAGGAAGGGAAAGAGGGGGCGAAGGAAAGACTAGTTTCCCTGCCATTTTTCTTTATAAAAATCATGGTTAAGAGGTAAGGAACACTAATCAAAACTTATTTTTGAGTTTTAGCATGATCTTGCTGTATTAAGAGATGTTTTGTATCATGGAAAAAATAGATTAGAGGAATTGATTGTGTCAGCTGCTTGTTTAATGCTTTAAACATAATTATTATGGTAGTTTAGCATTGAGTAAAGCATCTATTTGAGATTAAAAGAAAAGGAAAAAAAAAAATCACCCCCCCCCACCTTGAGCACAGGACCGATCATGTGTGATGCATGCTATAGGATAATATTTTTTGAATTTTATATTTTAATCGCATGGTGGGTTGTGTTAGTACCCGATGATCATAATTAGCGTGAAAAGTTTAAAAGAAAACAAAAGGGAACTCATGGTTCCCTCTATTGGACACAGCGACAAATAGACCATGAAAGGTGAAAGAGGGAAAATTATGCAGATAATGTGTGAAATTATCGTCGAAAATGTGCTAGAACTGATTTGGGTTTGGTCAATATAGAATTTAAAATATCAAAACGAAAATATATAGGTATATATATGATTTTGGGAGATAAAATTGAAGAGTGTTATTTAAGAAAATTGTGCAATGATTCGATAGTTCAAGGGGAATAGAAAAAAGAATTAATGTTAGTGAGATTATCATGTGATGATAAAAAATACCACTGGAAGCAGATCACGGTCCAAGACAAATTGTCTTTAAAAAAATCCTGGTTTTCTTTTTGTTTTTAAGATTAATATAGTATTTATATCAATTTATATCCATCTTAGTTAATTTTATAAATTTTTAAATCAATAATTATATGAATTTTTAATCATTTTAAAATTTACAAGACTTAAATAATTAATTTTTGAATAACATATTTAAAATCTAATAAGTTAAATTATATATTTGATATTAATTATTTAGATATTAATTATTTAGTATAATTAAAATAAACATGTTGTGTTTTTTATGTGTAATTACAAATGTCCAAACTAGTTTATATATATTTCAGTTAATTTTTAAATTTTTAAATTAATAATTTTTTAAAAAAAAATTCAAGAATCCATTAAGGTTTTTTTTGTTCACGCAGCGGAGATTTGAGATGGATGACACATGAAGGTGGTAATAGTATAAGTGATATTTACCAGCTAAGTTCAATGTAATTTTTTATTTTTTATATATCTGTCTATCTCATTCCACAGCAATAGATAAGGCAATCGAGTACATTAGTCATTGTAGCGTCCCTGGCAGGGTCCCTGTCACCCTAACGAACAACAATGACACTGCCAGGTCACATGAATATCTCAGCGTTTATGAAGGGATCTAAGGAGTAGATTGCAAAGGGTGGACTTTCAACTAAAAGACAATAGCATTCATTCAATGTATTGTATTAAGAGGGACGTCGAAGCGTTGCAGTGGTTATAGTTTGATATATATTTTTATTTAGAAATATATTAAAATAATATTTTTTTTATATTTATATATTAAAATGATTTTAAAATATATAAAAAATGATTTTAATTTATCTAAAAATACAATTAAACTATGTTCTCAAACACTATTCAAGTTAATTCATTTTATAAATTTAGGCCCATGTTTTATGTTTATTTGAATTTTTTAAATATTTTTGAATTGTTTTAAAATGATAATATATAAAATATTTTTTAAAGAATAAAATAAAAATTATTTTATATATTTTCAACCAAAAAATCATTTTTAAAAATAACAATTACTAGACTTCTAACTTCCAACACTACACGTGCTGAGAGTTTTGAAAATTTTGAACTGATTTAGAATTTGTATGACCCTTCATTCGAAATTAAAAGTAAAATTACCATACTTTATTGAAATTACATGGACCGCCATTCAGAAATTAAATAATTCATCAATTAAAACACGAATAAACATGAATCGGCAATTTAATATTTTGGAATGCTGAATTATTTATTGGTCGCGCAGGAGAAGGGTTTATTATCAAGAAATGGATGCTCGGGATAGGCTCGTGCTCGGAGAAGAATGCCATTCGGGGTTAGGCCCCTTGTCTAGGCTGGAGAGCAGCCCATCTCCCTCCTCATGCAAAGACCTTATCCGGGTCCGCTTTCAAATCCATTGGTCTCGTATCGGTTGTAAGATCAGGCCATGGGCATCTCGGGCTCGAGACCATCCCTAGCCCATGTGTGAGATATGCGCCCCCGAAAGGGATGCTTAAATCCAGGTCTCGGAAGCTTCACGGTTAGATATGTTTGAATTCGCTTATTTTATCAAATCATTTAAGTATCATCTTTATCGTCACCGCCAATTCTATCAATGGATTTTATTTTTTTTTTAATTTTGTCACCGGAAGTATTTTCAGGTCGTTTTTTTCATATTAAAATTAAATAAATTATTTACCAAGTCATGGGATTTCATGAAAAGTTTTGCTAAAGCATCCTAGGCTAATTTTTGAACTATTTTACTTATTACGTGTAAGAAAAGGGATATAAAAAGATTTTGAACAGTCCACCCACAATTTCTTGAACTATCCATAATTAATTTCTTTGAACTTTAACTAGAAAAGGGTGGGTTTACCAAGCATGTATATAGTCATGATCAATCATGATTTTTTTTCAATTAGGATAGATTGATTACAAAAATCCATATTAATTGTTCTTCTTTGCCGTGACGATTCTTAGATATATATATATATATATA